>WYDI02027928.1:0-92743 GCA_009867235.2 Psittacus erithacus
AAAATATAAATATAATATAAAAATTTAAATAGGTATAATACGAGATGTTTTGTATACATTTTAAAAGTTCAAAGTAACTTCTCAGTCCTATTAGGTTCTTTACCTTTAGGGGTTGCTGAATCTGGTAGCCTGATCATGGCAAAGCTCCTGCAGCTCCATGGCTTCCAGTGCAAGCAGTGTTGAGGCCCAGCATGCTGTCTGTTATCCTCTTCCCCTCTCTGGCTGATGAGGATGAAGTGTGATGAGGATGATCAGTGTGAAATGCATGCACATGTATGCTTTCGTGTGCATGTGCTCTCTCGCTCTTGATTTCACCAATAACTGGGCTTATAGTTTCAGTTTATCAAGTAACTGGCCCTTGGATTGTCTTATCCCCTGTTGCTTCCAGCAGAAAGACACAACACACATACAAATGCAGCTCTCAGTTGACCCAAAGGCCCCACAGTCTTTCCATCAGCTGGCTTGGGACCTCCTGGTTGGTCTGGACTTCCTCCAGGTTTTTTATTAATTGATTTACTTGCTGAAGCAAACCATGGATTCACTCTTAGTTCCCTGATTGTTTTTGTAGGAAGATGCATGTAATTCCAGTGAGCAATCCATTGTATTAATTCTTCAAAGAGAAAATTAAGCAGAGTTCTTTAAGTACCTTTAAACAGTCCTTTGAATAAGCTTTTATTTCACTTGGGCTCTCTGATCTCTGGAAAGTGAATGCTATAATACACTATAGCATTAAACTGCCACTGTTGTTTCAACATCACAGTAGACAGAGCTGTTACAAAATCTCTTTAATGTTCCCTCCAAGCAGATAACAAACTGACAAGCATGTATCAAAATACATTTGTAACCCTCTGGATTGTCACTTATCTTTCTTTTGCTTTTCAATTTGTATTCCAGGCTTCTTTATTAAAGAATGATGAAACAAAGGCTCTTGCTCCAGCATCCTTGCAAAAGGAATTGAACAACTTGTTAAAATTTAATCCAGACTTTGCTGAAGCAGTAAGTGTGTCTTTCTTCATCCAAAATGGTTGTAAAAGGATGTTTTATCTCTAGGATAGGGTTATTTGGGAGTAATTTATTCTATATTGAAATATAAGCAGATAAAAATGTGAGCAAGTTGCATGTAAATGGTCTGAAGTTCTCTCCAGGGTTCCATTTGACCTAAGGAGTTGTCCTGCC
Source organism: Psittacus erithacus (assembly GCA_009867235.2). Classification (NCBI taxonomy): domain Eukaryota; kingdom Metazoa; phylum Chordata; class Aves; order Psittaciformes; family Psittacidae; genus Psittacus; species Psittacus erithacus. Next base: position 1,177 of record WYDI02027928.1, read on the forward strand.
CAGGTCCCAGTGCCAAGAAAAGAATACATAGTTTTAGCATCTCCTTTTTGTCTGCATGGCATCTGAAAGCAGTGCTCACAGTTCAGTTTCTTCTGGAGTGCGTGCACAGTGGGAGTCATGCCTCCATTCCCTCACTGAGCACATAAATATGGGAATTCTACCAATGTAGAGGTCTCAGGCTTGGTGGAGTAGTTCTGACAGCCAGATCTTGGCCTATGGAACACTGCCTGTTAGGGAAAATGACCAGTTTTATCCAAGTTTTACAGAAATTCTGCACAGGTATTATCAGCATCACTGCAGCTTCTGATCAAGCCCTTTCCTGGCCATGCAGTATTTCAGGGTTGCACTTACTAGGCAACCTTTCTCAGTAAGAAGAGACATAGTAATTATAAACCCCCCCTTTGTCTGAGTAGTTCTGGATAGTTAAAGCTGATTTTGCTTCAATTTTTAGCATTATTTAAGCTACTTAAATAGTCTCAGAGTGCAAGATGTCTTCAGTTCAACCCACAGCCTCCTTCATTACTTTGACCGGTTAATCCTCACTGGAGCAGAAAGCAAAAGCAATGGGGATGAAGGTTATGGTCGGAGTCTGAGATACGCTGCTCTGAACCTGGCTGCACTGCACTGTCGCTTTGGTCACTAGTAAGTTACTGTATTATACTACACCACTGGAATTCATCTTGCTGCATCTCATAAATGCTGATAGATAGCTCTTCTGTTTGTTCTGAAAATCTCTTCAGGAGAAGAAGGGACTTTAATTTGATAACAGCTTTAGTTGGGTTGGAATTTTCTTGGAATCTTCATTTGTTTTGGTTTGTTTTCATTTTGATATTTGTTTGGTTTCCATCATAACTGAGCCATCTACAGCAGGGTAAGAACTGACATTTGTCTGTGTCCTTTTGCAACTGTTTCCTAAGTATTTACATTCTCCATTGCTAGGTTTCCATGACCTCAGAAAGGTCAATGGATGTGGATGCCTATTTTCAGCTATATTCTGAAGAAACCAGCTGGTTTTCTGTTAACATTCAAATCAGGAAGAGCTGATGATCTGGAAAAGGAATCATTAAAGGAAAAAAAGCAATCTGAGCTTCTTTAATTTTAAAATGCCACAGGGGTGGGTGTGACTGTATTGATAAAGCTGGCTTGCCCGCCTCCATATATGGCTGGCATGTATTGACTGCTGCTTGGAGGCCTCATGTAAAAGGGCTGGAGATAGAAAGGACGTCTGCAAAATTGAGAGCAACAACATTTTCTACACAGACAGATGCTTAACATGGCCCTTGTTCAAACAATAGCTTGGCGCATTGGCCTGTACAGGGTTTGAAAGCCTGCTTGGGGTTACAGTTGTGTTTTTGTAGTGGCATGCAGATGTTGTCTTGCTTATTATCCTCCAGACTAGAATAGATTGCTGAAGGGGCAGGAGGAAAATGCAAGCTTTTTCATCAGTCGTTAATCAGAGTTATCTCCTGAGTGCTATATGCGTAATTTAGATCAATATTCCTCAGTATCCAAATGTTGTATTTTAAGTACTGTGGGAACCCTAATATGTTCTCCCTTTTTGTTTGCTGATAGCCAGCAGGCTGAACTTGCACTTCAGGAAGCTATCCGAATTGCACAGGAATCTAATGACCACGTTTGCTTGCAGCACTGCCTGGTAAGGTAGCTGTGTTGAAACAAGGCTAAGCCACCTTTGTGATCTGAGCCTTTGCTCAGCGGACTGTTGCAGGGCTACTTTTACAATGGTGGCTCATCAAATTACACTGGTAATTTAAGTATAGCTGCCCAGCAATGGGGTGAAAGTGCTTCTGGCTGATGGGTCACCCAGAGCGCCTGGAGGGAGATCATGGGATGGTTTTGTTGTAGCTCAGGGTTACTTTTTTAAGCAGGAGTTATGATCCCAGAGTACTAATACCTTAGTACTAAGCTCAAAGTTTAGTCTTACATGTATTAAAGAGACATAGCATTTCATAAACTTCCTCCTTTCCTCCTGTCTGTTGGATTCTGAAAGAGTAATCGGCCTTCTTTTGAGCAAACAAAAAGGAGGAGGGAAAGACTTAGATATCTCTGTATTTTGTTCTGGAATTTATATTATTGGTGTGATGAATTGGCATCAAAGGTATCGAATTCCTGCATTACCTTCTCTGCATTCCCCTCAACCTCCAGTTCAGTGTTGACTGCTCTCACGCAAGTGTCGCAGCCTAGCTGCACTTCTGATATGTTTTGCTGTGCGGCATTTAGTAGGGGTTTCCTTAGTATCACATTAATTCTGAAGAGTGGTTATTATTTCCAGTGAGTTCTTGTGCATTCTGTGCTAAAAGCTTAAAGTGCAGCAGCCCTTGACTGTCTGCAATGGGGCTTTAACTTCTCTTTCCTTGCTAGAGCTGGTTGTACATCTTGGAGCAGAAGATATTTGATAGCTGTGTTCTGCTGGAGCACTCTGTAAACAAATCTTTACATTTTGGTTTGCCAGTAAGTTCATTTCAATTATCCTTAACTTTATTGCAGGGAAAACATGTGGTGAGGGGAGCGTGTGAGGGGTTTTGGGGTTTGTGGCTGGTCTAGTCAAAATATGTAACTGAATTTAAGCAAATCTCACTCCAAAATCCAGCTATTTCTATTATTTTTACTCCTCACATTAACAAACCAGAGTTCAGTTGCTTTACTGCCAGTGCATTATTGCAAGCCTCACTGTTTTTCCTTCTAATTTGTTTGGCTTTCAGGCAGAAAAACTGTGGCTTCTGGCCCGGCCCCATGCACCATTTTGGCCTTAAGCCCATAGCACAATCTGCTGGTGCTCAAGGGAGGTTCTTATGCCTCCGCCTTCCCTGAAGCTCAGTGCTGGTGCCTCTGGCAGGGCTTTGACCACATGTTTACTTGTAGGGCTCTGTCCCAGCTGTGAGATCTTACAAGGCAGCCCTCCCCTTTGATAGTTTTGCACCCTGGGTGTTTAGTTCTTAATGTTTAGTTATATCTTCCCCCAGATTTGCAAGCTCTTTGTTAAGAGAATTGTTCTAAAAGGAGCTAAACTGCTGATGTTGGGAGATGAGAGCAGGCATGGCTGCTTGGTGGGGAAGGGGAGGGAAAGCTTTGTGTTTGCAGAGCTGTTTCATCGTTGTAGAAATCCAGGTACAAGTCCTGTCATCTTCTTTCAAGACTTCTGTGTGGAGGAGTGGAAATTACCTTTCACATCTAACAAAATGGCATTCACATATGTGTGGGTGTGCATAAGTGGGTATTTCAAGAAATGCCTGGAGCAGTGTTCCTTTGTCTGTACTGAATAACATCATGTCTTTTTCTCTGGGATTTTTTTCCCCTTAGTTCAGAACTCTTGCTCCAGTGTAATTTGCAAGTGTAGTGGACTCTCTTTTCAGTCTTTCAGTGATGTTGTGTATACGTGTATATATATATGCTTTTCTTTCTTCCCAGTACCTTGCTTCCCTGGGAATACAGTCCTTGGTTCAGCAAAGAGCTTTTGCAGGGAAAGCTGCCAACAAACTAATGGATGCCTTAAAAGATTCTGATCTGTTGCATTGGAAACACAGCTTGTCAGAGCTTATTGATATTAGTATAGCACAGAAGACTGCCATTTGGAGGTTGTATGGCCGCAGGTATTTTGTTTCTTTTGAACTCTTGGGTTAGCTCACTGTACTTGTTAGCACATAATGCATTATGAGTTATTTATACAGGTGCAACAAGTGACTGTGTCTCTTCAGTGCACTAAAATAAAGCAATCAGACTGTGATTCAGTACAGGCTGAGAGCAGTTACTTCCATTCTGTTGTGTTCCTTTGAAATTCATACTGGAGAAGAGATTGAGTTTCCATTTAGTAGTGGCAAATAGATTGTGAGTTGTTGCTGTGCCCCTGTTTTCAGCATCTCTGTGCTCAAGACTGTGTGCAGCTTTTGGTGTGTAGTACTTAATGTGCATGTGTAGTCCAGAGTTCCTGGATAGCAATTGTTTTACAAGCTCCCATTCTCTCCCAGGTCCTTGACTTACCAGCAAATGCAGACTGTTGTCATAACAAGAACATAGGTTAAAAATAGTTGTTTATTGCTTGCAAGCTAAAAGATGTTTCTCTTGCACAAGCACCATGGCACTCCAACAAGCCCAGACATTGCTGAGCATGAACAGTCTGGAGGCTGTGAATGTGGGCGTTCAGCAGAATAACACTGAGTCCTTTGCTGTAGTACTGTGTCACCTGGCTGAGCTGCACGCAGAGCAGGTGAGGTTTGTGGCTATTTGTGCAAAATGTCATTTGGGCGAGAGGATGTGTGGGTGTTATTGCCAGGGAGTGCGAGACTTGACTTGTGTTTTGTTCTGACTTTAATGTCTGCATTGGGGGCGAAGAAAATGCAGGGTTTGGCTCGGCTGTGAAGGTTGTGTTGCAATCAAGGGGAGCGGCGCTTGCCCCGGTGTACATTAATCCCAGTGCTCTTTCTGTCTTACAGGGATACTTTGCAGCTGCTTCTGAAATATTGAAACACCTGAAAGAAAGATTCCCTCCCAATAGCCAACATGCACAGGTAGAATGTCATTTAGCTTGTGAATCATGTAACTATTGTACAACAGGATCTGAATTCCATTGCATCGGAATTCTCTTCTCTGTATGCCTTAGGCTATACATTGGATAATTTCACTTGGCTCATGACCTCATAGGAAGTTGTGTGACATAAACTTTGCTACAGAAGCATGAAAAAGATGCCCTGTTGTTTTAAGACTGATGAGACATTTATCTCACCCTGGCTTCCTAAGAAAAAGCTATTTGAATAGAAATGTCATTGACAAGAGCAACGTGCATCTGCTTCATGAGCACATATAGGAGTTAAATGCTCTGCATTGATTTGGAGCTTCAAAGCTCTGTTTAATTGATGCTGCTTATCTTGATATACTGCAATCCAGAAATAACTGAGAGAATAGGGTGGAGTTTGTGTAACTCTGGTAAACACATTAACACATGAGTCTAAGATAGTATTTACATTGAAGTGTTCAAGATTCCGTTAAATATAGTTTGGTTCTTTTCATTACAGAACAAGTCTACTGTTTCAAAGCATTAGTAATGATTCAGAAGAGCTTTTGTACTTAAAATGCAGTCAAATAGGTGAGCTTTGGTATTGAAACATTAATCCAGACCTGAGCATTTTCCATTGAGGATAGCAATATAGTAAATCCAGTAACTGGAGGGTGACAGTTGTGTCTAGAAATAAATATGCATAGGGGAAAAGAAAAAGTAAGTTCTAACTTGGGATTAGAAAATGAATTGGGCACAACTTCTAAAGCTTGTTCCTGGTGTTCTTTGTTTAGCTTTGGATGCTGTTTGATCAGAAAATACAGTTTGAGAGAGCCATGAATGATGGCAGATACCATATAGCAGATTCTCTTGTAGCAGGAATTACAGCACTTAATAGTATTGAAGGCGTGTACAGGTAAGAAATCATGACTCTGCATACACTTGCAGGTGTCTGCCGTGAAGATAATGAAAAGTTCAGCGAAGTGATTGCTCTGCTCTGTGTGCTTTCATGTTATTTCCTTTCCAGAGCTAAGTGGGGTCATGTTGTCTAATCTGAAGTGCTTATTCCATCAGAGTATTTCCTGCAATAATAATTTCCAGTCATTTCCCTGGGCACTTTAAGAACTGCAGTAGCACTGCTGAAGTTGTTTTATTCTAGAGCTGTAGATCTGTTGTGAGAGCACAAAATACTACTTCAAAATCTGCCATGGTAACTGTGCTCAAACCTAAGCACAAAGCAGATTTTTATGTGAAGCAGCTAGGGATGGATCCGAGGCCTGCTCTGAGCTTGAATGTCTTCATCTGTGTCCTGGTTTCTACAGCTACAAAATGGAACAGTATGTTTGTTCACTCACCTTGATGGGTTCTTGTTCCTAAATGAGAAGGACATGTTGGAAATAGGTAGAGTTAAAACTTGTTGTTTGACAGTATGAAAACCAACTTCGTGATAAAAGCAATTTCTTGTTGATGAGGCAAAACACTTAAAGGCATAACCAGTACCAGTAAGCCAGAAGATCGGTATTCAAGCTGTGGGACCTGATGTTTGTCCTTCTGGAATTGGACTGTTTTGTGATCTCCCTGATCTTTAAATATTCTCCTCAGTGTCTGCGTTCAGGGCGTTTGTACACGTCCCCTGCTGCTGTGTATTTGTTTCTCATTTCCCTGTTCTTGTTCTTTCCCGGTTGCTCCGTATCCTTGTTAGCTCAAGCCAATTTTAGCTACTTTACCTCATACCTGTTTTTCCTACAGATAATTAATTGTGCTTTCTAGCTTGCGTGCGCTCCCACGTCTGCTGCCTGTTTGGCCTTTGGTTTTGGCAATCCCTGTTTTCTGTCTGAAGCTGTTGTATGAGTGTGATCCTTTCTGCCTGGGACTTGTCCAGCTGGAATCGGAGATGCCTGTTTTTCCCTGTCAGCGTGTACAGCATGTGTACACTTTGTCAGAACACCATTCTGCAGTTACAAGAAACAGAGGGTCACAAATAGACACCTATTTTACTTACGTTCTGAAGAGCAGAGTTGTATCTAAAATACAAAACCACAATCGGTGATGTTTTCTTTCTACCACGGCAGAAAAGCCATTGTATTGAAAGCCCAAAATCAAATGTCAGAGGCTCACAAACTTTTGCAGAAATTGTTGATCCACTGCCAGAAAATCAAGAACACTGAGATGGTGATTAGGTAAGAATGTTTTATTTTCAGAGTATTAAAGCCACTTTGCAGTGATTAGAATCAGCCATTTCAGTTTGTCTGTGTTCTGACCTCACTACTCTTCAGATTACCTACTACGATTTGGAGGTTAAAAAATCATTTCATTTATTAATGATAGTATGGAGGAATCCTCAGAATATCATGGAATTGAAACCTTGTCATTAAAAGGCAGTAAACTTCAAGCTGCATAAAGACTTATGCAAGAAGAGGGAAACACTGCATCCAAAATAAATAGGAAATAGAAATGCATGTGTGTAATTGTACCTTTGTGGTGACCTGCAGAGTAGTTGCAGTGTTGTTTAATCTTTTGGATGTCAATGGCATCTCCTCTTAAGGATGTACTTTAAGTTTACTGTCTGTGCAGTAATGTAATTCGTAATAAAATCAATACCATTATGGATGGAATAAATGTTTGGGAAACAAGTGAAGGTGTTTTATCAAAGGAAAAAGTCTGTGATTCTTTCCCCCTGTTTTGGTTAGTGTACTCCTGTCAATAGCAGAGCTCTACTGGAGATCTTCATGTCATACCATCGCCTTGCCTGTCCTGCTGCAGGCTCTTGCCCTCTCACGCGAATATAGCCTCCAGTACTTGGCTTCTGAAACTGTGCTGAACTTGGCTTTCTCCCAGGTATGTCCAGGTTGTGTTTTCAGGGGGCTGTAGGGCAGCATTTATTCTGGGGATCTGGATACTGTTTTCACTCCTGTAAGATTTAAGAATGCAACCTTGTTAGAATTAAGTTACTGATTCTGGAGAAGTATATTCTAAATGTAGGATCTTGTGAGAAAGATAATGAAAGTTGAGTTTCATATGTGTCACTAAGATGTGTAGTTATTGCATATAATTAAGGTGGAAAGCATAAATTGCCCCTGCCTAAATTTCTTCAGTTGTTATTCTTTGTGCTGGTATTTTGGCTTTCTAGTAGCACACTTTGGCATGTGTTTGAATTAAAAATAACACTTGTAATGGAGTTCAGTTATATTGTTGATTTTGAGCTGGCAGAGACGGGGTTGTCAGCACTGACTGTGGTAGAGAAGCCATGCTTAATCATTTCAAATAGCAGCTTGTTTCTGCTGGTAAGTTTTGATTTAAAAGAAGATTGTGGGGGGAAAATACCCGTAAGTACACATCCTTGTCTATAGTGCACTTGCTATTAGAAGCGGATGTGATGTCTGTTGCTCTTCTCTGAAGAAGCTGCTCTTACCAGTGGATTCCAGTATTAGACCAGCAAGTATTTCTCTTTCAGCTGATCCTTGGCATTCCTGAACAAGCCCTGAATATTCTGCACATGGCAATAGAACCTGTCTTGGCCCATGGAGCTGTCCTGGACAAAGGCTGTGCCATGTTCTTGGTGGCCAAATGTCAGGTGGCTTCTGCAGCATCCTACACACCACAGAAGAAGATTGAAGGTAGAGTGAAGAGTGATTCTCCTCACTGACACTGTGCTGAGAAGTGCAAACCAGTGTATATATGGGGGTCCTGCTGCACAGTCACCATTGAACAAAATACTAAACGATACAGCAGTTATGTTACTTAGATTTAAGATAGCAAAATGAGTTATTCAACAGCCACGATGTTTATAGTGGAGTCTTGTTTATCTGCATACTTTCACACCCATGGTTTGCAGCGAAGGCTGAATAACAGAGCGCTGAAAGAGCATGTTGCTAAGACACAAATTGTTTTGGAAAGCTGAGGAATTTGTCATTGGGCTCCTCCGAATTGAGCTGTATCACTTGGAATTGTTGCGGTGATCTTATCTTAAATGTGACTGTCCCGCTTTCTTTCCACAGCTCTGGAATCTGCTATCTTGAATTTAAATGAAGCCAAGACTTACTTTGCCAAAGTGGACTGTAAAGAGCAGCTCAGAGACGTTCTCTACTTCCAAGCCCGGCTGTTCCACACCCTAGGCAAGACCCAGGAAAGGAACAAATGTGCCATGTTGTTCCGTCAGCTGCACCAGGAGCTGCCGGCACACGGTGTCCCCTTAATCAATGCCTTCAAGTGATGCATTTAAAGATGAGATTTGTTTGTTTTCCTGGGTTGTGTTTTTTCACAAGTGTCTTTTTATTATATTCGGTATTCCATGTTTCAAAATAACTGCCAATAAATCATGGTCTTCTATTGAACAAACTTGCATTTTGTTTGCAATGACATAAGGGAAAGCCTGGGTTTCCGCCTAGTTCACTTGTATTCTGTACTTGTAATTAAGAATAAGAATTGAATGGGGGAAGAATGGACAGACTTTCTTGTCTGCGTGATAAACACACCGAGGGGAATGGTGCAGTCACAGTGAAATAATACCTGTTCTTTGCTGTGACATTTTCAGAAGCAATGCTGGCTTTACGAAGGCTGAGGAACAAAAACTAGTGGAAAATGTATGCGAAGCTGCTTTGTTCTTGTTTTAAGTGGTATAGAATGGGTCTCATTTAAAACATGTCCTTGCATTTAACCTGTCTACAGTCGCTGTTTACTCCATAGAAACAGATGGTGCTGGCAGAAGGGGAAAAAAAACAGGATTCAGTTGGAGAAGTCTAATGGTGCAGAGTCCCGGCGTTGTTCCATGTGTCCTTGTGCAAAGAGCAGCTGAGAGAAGAGATGAACAACAGCCCCAGCACAGTTGATTGTACGTGTTCTCCTGTAGGTGCTGGTGTAATTTACCTGCTCTGGTTTTAGGGGTGAATAAATGAAGATAGTTGCAACTAACTCAGTATCTGATATGCTCCCATTGAGTTCTAGTAATTAGATCCTTGTTTTGGATGCAGATGGGATTGCCCTTTTGTGAGTGTAAACCTTGAGTGGTTGAACCTTGGAGATAGGGGATCCAGTCCTTTCACCTTTTGACTATGTAGAAGGTGAACATCATGAGTATAAATGCTTGGAGATGCCTTGTGAGGAAGCACTGGATTAAACTGTGGCATTGTTCGCAATGACCAAGCAGGAGCAGCCTTAAATGTGGCTGCTGGAGCAGAGAAGCTCTAAAAGGGAGTTGAAACAAGGGTAGTTTAGTGCTGGTTTAGTCATCCTGTTAAGTTGGATTGGATTGTGGTTGTTGGCAGGTAATCAGTGCATTGATTTTAAACACTGACTTTATTTCTAACAGGGAAGAGCAACGCAGGTTTGCAGGAATGCCGGTTTTGGTGGCTCATCCCTTCTCAGCTATGTTTTAATCCACATAAGCCATAAACCATTTGGACCATGTACAGTGTTCCAGTGAGTGCATAAACCTGACTTTCTAGAGTGACTTTCAAGATCCTGGTCAAAATAGCAGCGTTTATCCGTAACACTTGTTTGGAAGCATGCCTCTGCTCCAGGGAGCTCTACACTGGCAAAGTGGTGCCCACATCTCGAACCAACAGCATTGGCATCTGCTCGAGGTTGAAGCTGTTACTTCATGAGGGGAAGAGTCGATCAGGTGAGCCCAGCGCAAGAACGGTGCTTCATGGAAATGTTCTTGGTGAGCAAACTAACCAGGATTAGCGTGGACAAAGCAAGGGAGTTGTTTACAAAGGGCCGGTGCCAGCCAGGGAGCTCGAGGCTGTGCCCATGTGGCAGCATTGCCCCTGTCCCAGCGCTGCAGAGCAGCAACCTGGGCAGGAGCTGTGCTCAGAGCCGGTGGCAGTGGCCTGGTGGTGGCCGCTGTGACATTTCCAGATAAGGAGGGGTTTAGAAACCAGTTTAAGTGATTATTTAGGAAGCGTTGGACAATGGCTCAGCAGTGCCCATGGGGGGCTGGTGCGGGTCAGCCCGCTTGGTCCCGTTGACCTCATGCTGCAAAGCCAGTGTTTGCACAAGGGCAAAGGGGGAAGAAGCTCCGGCCGGAGCGGCGGGAGGAGGCTGGGGCTCGTTTGCCGGATGCCGGGGACGAGTGGGACCGGCCGGAGCCCCCCCGGGCTGCGCTGCGCTGTAAAGGCGGGGCCGCGGCCGGGGGGGGGATAAGATGCTAAAACGAAGCAAAGACAAAGCCCCAAACCGTAACAAAAAACCCACCCCAAAGAACGGCTTCAGGGGCGGGCGGGCAGGAGGCGGCTGCCCGGGGGGAAACCTCCCCTTCCCCGGGGCGGAGCGGGGCCTCCCTCCCTCTTCCCCTCCCTCCCTTTCTCTCTCTCCTTCCTTCCATCCATCCCTCCCTTCTTCCCTCGCTGCTGCCGCCGCCGCCGGCGGAGCGGAACCGAAAGCGAAGGCGGCTCCGGGTGCTCGGGGCCGTTCCCCGCAGCCGGCGGAGCTGCGCGTCCCGCCAGGTCGGTGGCCGCGGGTGCGGGCGGGGAGGCCGGGGCGGGCCCGGCCGGGGCTGCGGCTGCGGAGACAAAGCCGCGCCCGGAGGCACCGGCACCGACGGGTGTGGGCGGCCGGGCCGGGCCGGGGATGCGCTGCGAGCGGGGAGCGGCAGCTCCTTCCAGCGGGGCTCGCAGGGGCCTGTACGAGCATCCCGGCGGGGCGGGATCCGTGCTCGCATCTCCCCATCCCTCTTCGGGTTGCCGCTCCGCGGCCGCCCGGGCCCGGCAGCATCCCGCTGGCCTTTCATGTGCCGGTGGTACCCGGTGGGTTGTCAGCATCCGCGGGCTGGGGATGTGACAGGGTGGTGGCTGTCTCTGTGACACCAGGCGACCTGCAGACCCCCATGGGGCTCCCGACCGGGGAGGTGCGGGCTTTGGAGTCGGGGCACCGGAGGAGTAAGGCCGTGGGGCTGGGAAAAGGAGGGGATTTTTAAAGTCAAGGAGCAATGAGAGGTCAGGAGACAACGGAGGGGATGGAGTTGGTGGAGTGACTGCGTGCAGGGGACAGGTCGTGTTAGGAGAAGCCACAGTTTTTGTTGCTGTGAGTGCCTGAGCGTGGTTAGGAGGTGGGACGCAGCCCTGTGGCCACGTGCACGGCACAGAGCATAAGGTGTGTGAAGGTAACGGTAGAGACCAAAAGCAGCAGTGGGATGACCATAGGAGGCTGCTGCGATGGAGCTAAGGGCTGACCACAGGGCTGTGTGATGCTACAGGGGCAGAAACCATCCCTGAGGACAGGACCAGGTTGTCCTCAGGGCAAAGGGACTGTGCTGGGAGACATTTGTGGCTGTGAGTGCTGGAGCTTCCTTCATGGCCCTGAAATGGAGAGGTAGCCCCTCTCCTGGGAGAAGGAGCCCATTCCCTCTCCTGATCCCTCTCCGTGAGCACTTAGTTTTGGGAAAAACAGCCAACAGAACCCAAGAGCCCATCCCTGAGTGCACGCAAGGGGGTTGATCGGCCAGCGCTCTTCTAGGGAAGGTGGCTGTTTTCAGACTCAGAGGTTATTTGGAGAAGGCTTTGCTTTCAAATCAGCCCTAATATCTTTTAAGTGGTGCTCACAAAGCACAGAGCTGCTCTCGTTTCCTTTCTTGTGGGTATTGTAGCTGGAGCTGTTGTTTCCAGGAAAGCTGGGATGCTGGACAAGGTGATGGTGGTTTCCTGAGTGCATCCTGGCCTATGCTCAACACCGTGTCCTGAGCTTATGCTCTTGTTCTGGGATACTCATTGCTTAAGAAGTATTAGGCATTGTCATTAAGACTTCTTATAGTCTTGGTAAAGATGTGTTTTGACTCCTACTGAAACCCTCCACTGAGCTTTGTGCTGTTCCAGTACTACCAGCTTGGCTTTGCATTTTGTCTCCAGTTCTTTCCGCTGCATTGGATGGGCCAGGCAGTGCAGGAGGCTCTTCTGTTCACCATAGGGGCAATGAAAACCTTTTCTGCCTGGGCACAGCGACCTGGTGTAGATGGCAGCTGGGTGTCTGTTTCGAGTATCTCATTCTTTTGGGTGCCCTCAGACTTCTAGAGAAGCTGATGAGAGATATTTTTCCATTAGAAGTCAGGCGGGGATGCATATGGTCTTTGTATACTACAGTGACTAATATATTTCTGGCAAGGTCTGCGCTCGCCCGTAGGAAGGGAAACTGTGATCGATGCCCCCGTTTGCTGCAAATGACACCACTCTTGGCACTGGCACTTCCACCGCTGACAGTGACCACAGGGACAGCAAAATAGCCCCTGGACTCTGCCCAGCAAGGGTGATAACTGCCCCATGCGCTGTCCCTGGTTAACTGTTAACCGCAGACCTTTGGTGGCAGCAGGGAGAGGATCCTCTGCGAGTAAATCCAGCCTTGGTTTAGGTGGTTTGTGTTCAGTTTTGTTATGAACAGCTTGTTTTTGCAGTGCATAAGCTGACCCCCATGGAAGGATGGATGGAGATGTCACTGCTGGAGCTGCCACCCAGTCATATTCCCATAGGAGGGTCTGACCCTGACACTGTGTCTGGCCTTGCTGGAGGGAAGCATGGCAGGGGAAGGTGAGAGCTGGGAGCACCCTGCCTTTGCTCACCCTGCACTGGGGTAGAGAAACAGCTCCAGGGAGGGAAGGACAGGCTGGTGCATTCTTGTGCTCCCATTTAAATCTGTGCAGCCAGTGCTGGCTGCAAGGTGCCATCCTCTTCCCTCCTGATATCAGGCAGCGTGTTCCCATCCGGAGGTGGGTGCATCCCAGCAGGGACCAGGCAAGGACCACATGCTCACAGCAGAGCTGGGGCGGCAGGAGGGGGCTGTGAAAATCACTTTTCCTCTCGTGGGGGCTGATTTCACTCCCATTCGTTTCCACTGAGCCACGTGGAGGCTGAGCGAGAGGGAGGGCCTGGGTTTCACAGAGCTCTTTTCATTTTAATATCCCTCTCCTTGCTGAATTAGATGCGAGACTGATTGCTTCGATAATCCTGCCGCAGCCGTTATGGGTTGTGTGTGGATTGCAGCCAAAAGCCGTGCCGATAAATCATTCCTATACACCAAGCTGATAGAGTTCCTGAGGATTTTGTGGGCATGTGCTGCTCGCTTTTACATAAGGATCTGCTGGAGTTCATACCAGAATGTGCCACTTCTCCCTGGGCAAACCGAGTGGGCTGGCGAAGCCAAAGCCCTTGGGCTGTGTTTCCCCTCTTAGGGTTTATTCCCCTCATTCCAGCTATTTTAGTTTTCCCTCTGGATGGGAATACAGCTCTTCTCCTCCTCCTTGCCGTGTGCTTATTAAGGTTGTATTGCCATTAGCAGTTGTCCCATGTCCCCTAGGGCCATGTTCAACAGTGAGATCTATGATGCTATGATCCCACGTTTGGGTTTCTTTTGGGGAACATAGTATCTCACAGGGCAATCTGCAAAACCCCATGCTTGATCCCTTTGCACACACACCGAGGGAAAAAGCCCCCTGAGTTTCCACCCTTGCTGATACTGTGGTGGTGCTTGGATGACTTTTAGCCTGTTTAGAGAGTCTGGGGAAGCCTGCTTGAATTCATCAGCCTTGATATGCTTATCCTGGTCAAGCCAGTTCTAGCCAGGGCATGCTCAGCTGTCAAGTGTGGCAGAGGCTTCATAACTCAGTGTTGGTTTGGCCTGGCAAAGTTCAGTGTGAACCCTTGGAAATCCGGATGCAGTCAGGATGCCCATCCGTGCTGTACCACCACCGGGGACCAGTGCTGCAGCCAGCGATGCTCCTGGGGTGCCCTCATCCATGAGCTGCCTTTTTAGGTGCGGTTGTGGCACACGGTGAGGGCAAAGGGTATGGCATTCCGGACCAGCTCTGGCTTCGGAGGACAGCTATTTATATGTGTCCACTGGCAGCGTGCCCAAAGCAAGCCAGGCAAATGGCAACTGGCCTCGGGATGCATCCTGGAGGGCTCAGGATGAACGGGACAAGCTGCCTGTTTGTTTTAATCCATTTTGGGAGTGCATTAAAACACGCTGCTGTGGCCATCAGCAGCGCCAGGGAAGGGATTTTGCAGCCACGATGCCCAAGACACGGAGCTCCCAGCTTTCCTGCCCAGCAAAGCTCCATCTGCGAGTGGATTCAGCCTTGTGAAACACGGCGTTTCTGGAATAGTTTGTCCTTGTTGCTGTTCGTTGGCTTATTTATAGCCTCCCCATCCATTGCGTGGCTCTGCGCCTCGAAACAGCAAGCGGCGCCGGGTCGGCTTCAGCTCCAGGCTGATCCCACTCGGGTAAAAAACCCTCCTGTTTATGGATTGGTGTTGAAAACAGCAATTAGGGCACTGTGAAGCCTTGAGGAAGGGGGAGAGGGTTTGGTTTGTGCACTTGACCCGTAATTTCTGCGAGGCTGATTCCGAGTGCTTGTGCTGCGGGTGCATCACGGAAACTTCAGTGGAGATGAGTGGAGCTAATTTTAACTGTCCGCCTCGCTGAGGTGTGGGAACCAGGCAGGAAAACGCCTCAAGCCTTGTTCCTGCTCCTGGGCTGGGTTTTGGGATGGGGTTTTTTTCACTTGCTGCTGCAGAAACTCGTTAACCTAGAAATTAAAACCAGCCCCGCACCGCGGCAGGGCAGAGCCATGGCTCGCAACCAGCCAAGCATCAGTGCCCCAGCTGCAGCAGGACGTTTGGGGTGTGTGAATTAACACCATTTCCTCCCCTTCTTGAATTGCTATTGAAGTATTTGAGTATCTTTAAGTGTTCCTTGTGGCTGACTGAATTGTTTCTCATGTATCTCAAGGTTCAGGAACCTGAGTTTTGCACAGGAAGCCATAGGGAACCCGGAGCAAGGAAGAGAAATCACTGGCAATGACGGGCTGTGGGAGGAGGCAGTGAGCCCAGAGGGCTGATCCTGCACCCCACACTCGGTAAGTGGGTCCCTGTGCCCCTAAACTGCGTTGTTCAGGGGGGGTTTGCAGAGATTTGCCTGCTCTGACTGTATGGCTGAGCAGTAAAGCAGGGAACCAAGTGGTATTTATGCCAGCGTAGTGCAGGGCTGGATCCTGGCCCTGTAAAATGCCCCTTTAGGGTATTTCTGTAGCGGAAATTATGGGGCTGTTATTCCCTGGAGTGTTTAAATAAAGGGGGTGAAAGGAGCGGTGGTGGCAGCCTTGGGGCTGAGGCTGGTCCCTGCCTGGGGTCTGTCCCGTGGCAGGATGGGCACAAATCCTGGTGCTATCCCGCTGCTGCCCTTGGCTTTATGGATGAATAAATTAATCCATAGAATAACAACCCATGGGAGGAAATCCTGCTCTCCAGGGGAGCACGCTGAGCTGCTGTGTGTTTGCAGGTCCCTGTCACAGCACGGCCAGGATGAAGCCATTGGTCGCACCATGCCATCATGCATCCCCAGCAGCTCTCCCACCCTGCGACCCCTCTGCGGTGACAGAGGCTGTGGCCACCGTGTGCCTGGGGCACTGCGGGACCCCCCGGCACTGAGCCCCCACCGCCCCAGCATGGCCTCGCTCATTGTGGTGACCGAGTACGACACAACGGGGAGCGTGAGCGAGGAGGAGGAGATGAACGTGTCCGGTGGCGAAGGCTTTGGGGACAGCCAGGAACCCAGGGCAAAGCTGCACCTCTCCGGCCGAAAGCTGTCCCTGCAGGAGCGGTCGCAGCCGGCCCGCTCCCCCGGGAGCAGTGATAGCACCAACGAGCGTTTCATCTACCCGTCCCTCCCGTACTCCCCAGTGACATCCCCACACTCCTCCCCACGGCTGCCGCGGCGGCCGACGGTGGAGTCGAATCGCGTGTCCATCACAGGGCTGCAGGTGAGGGGGAGTGCACTCTTGTACGCTTGTTTGTTCCCCTGTGGCATTCCCTGCTTGGTTTTTTGGGATCAAGCCCCGTGGCATCTTGTGGTGGGTGGCGGTGGGACATCCTGCTCCATCCTGGGCTATAGAGACAGCCCTGGGGAGGTGGGACCCAACAGCTCACCATGCTTTGTGCCTTTTGCAGATGGCACCAGGCTGCATTTTGGGGAAGCTGTTGGCACACTGTGATTTGCCTCATCTCCCAGTTAAAGAGAAAATCCCACTGAGATCTAAAGAGAAAAGGGCCCTGCGTGCCCCTCGCCTGCCAGGAAACAGGCAGCAAGCAGCTGCTTTGCCCATAAGAAATAGAAATACTCAGCACCAAGTCACTGGCATTATAGCCCTGGGGCTCTCCCCACCACCAAGTGCCCCTGGTGCACGCCTGTTCCTCAGGAGCAGACAATGTTGCCCGCCAGGCCCTTAACGCTCACAATTAGCTGCCTATAAACACACCAGCACGTGGCTGGTGCTCCTGGCTCATGGATCAAAGCCGCCCAGCCCCAAGCAGAGCAGGGTGTGAGTTTTACTGGAGATTGCAAAGGAGCAGAGTGAATGCAAGTGGTTTCGTGGCTCATGTCAGATCCCCCTTTTCTCTCCCCGCAGGACTGTGTGCAGCTCAACCAGTACAAGCTGAAGGATGAGATTGGGAAGGTGAATATGGGTTGGGTTTGGGGTGGGATGGAGGGATTTGGGATGGTGCTGATGCAATTGTATATATATTTAAAATTATTATTCTTTTTATTAATAATTATTATTACCTTAAAATTATTATTAATAAATTTCTCCCTTTAATATTAATTAATGGCTTTGTCCCTTTCTAGGGCTCCTATGGGGTGGTGAAACTGGCCTACAATGAGGATGATAACACCTACTATGTGAGTAGTGCATGTTCCCAGAGCCCACAGAGAGGCAAGTGGGATGAGGATGGATCCCCTGTGCTGACTCCCTGCTCAGCTCCGTGCCAGCCTCATCCCACCAGCCCTATTTTATCTTTGCTTTGCCCCAATTCCCGTGTTCTTTCCCCTCTTGCAGGCAATGAAGGTTCTCTCCAAAAAGAAGCTGATGAGGCAGGCGGGCTTCCCCCGTAAGTGGCATCAAAGCTTTGGGTTGTGCGGTGCTTTAGGGACCTGGGAGGTTCATTCCCAACTGGACACCCCATCTTTGCCTTTCCCACAGGCCGCCCGCCACCCCGCGGAGCCAAAGCTGCCTCCGAGGGCTGCCTGCAGCCCAAAGGGCCCATTGAACAGGTCTACCAGGAGATTGCCATCCTGAAGAAGCTGGACCACCCCAACGTGGTGAAGCTGGTGGAGGTGAGCATTGGCCAGCCCCTTCCAAAATCCACCTTGAGTGTGAAGGAGCCAGGATGCTGCCTTGGGCACAGGGGCTGGCATGGTCATGGCAGGTGCTGCCTATGGCAGACTCCTGTTTCCCCTGGTTTAAAAGGGCTTTTTATTCTCCCCTACCAAAAGAGGATTTTTTGCTTCCCTGGCCAGAAAGGGCAATGCAGAAAAATGTCACTTACTTTGGGGAAACAAAGTGCTCAGAAGAGTTTTGAGGAGGAGCTGGGGTTTCTGTGGTGCAGCCACCCTGCCCTCCACCCACTGCCTGCATGAAATGGTCCAAAAACCAGGATTTAAGGATGTGCAGGCTGGAGCTGATCTGGCCCTTGAATCAGATGATGCTTCCTGTGTGTTTTAAATATTTACTTCCTTAAAGTACAGCTCTATCTCCATCCTCTTGGGTATTTTCCCCACCCCTTGTGGGTAGAAGCTCAGAGATTAACAGACGGTGCTAATGGTGCAGATGGTGCGGAACTGAGATGGCTGCTAAATAAAAACCCACCATGTTTTAATTTGCAAGGATTTCTGGTGCCGTTTAATTGCCTTTCTGCTTCTTTTGGCAGGTCTTGGATGACCCCAGCGAGGACCATCTGTACATGGGTAACTGGCCACTGCCCTGCGGTGCTCGTGGGGTGTCAGTGGGATGGGGTTTGGCAGGGCAAAGAGATGCTCGTGTGTTTTGGGGTTAGGTCTCTCTGGTGTGGCCTGGATGTGCCGGAGGAGCTAATCCCCTCTAATGGTCAGAGAAAACGGGATCCAGTTTGGGTTCAGAAAGGAGACGAGTGCCTTACAGCACTTTATAGGCTTTAACTGGACATCAGGGCTTGCTTGGGCATGGGAGGCACCAGTGTCATGTTCTCAGGCTGCTAGAAAGCTACTTCATTTCTTCGGCTTCGAGAACAAAGCACGTGTTAGTTATCCACGGTACAACTGAGCCACTTCCCAACCTCTCTTGCAGGCTGCAGTGGTTTGCTTGATGCAAATACACACGCTTTTGAAGAAGGGGTTTCTTTTCCATCACTTATGTTCAGCCTCTGCCAGCAGAGGAATGTGTGATGCCTTCATGGCCAAGTGCAGGGGTTTGCCTGGGGCTTTGCAGGCAGACTGAGGGGTTTAGTGGGCCACTTCCATGAGGCTGAAGCTGCAGCACTGATGAAGTAGTTGGCAGCATCGCCTCAACTGAAAATGGGAGCAACCAAAGCACCATGTGCCTCGCATGAGGTGACATCTCCTTGTTTAAACAAAATATATTTAGTGTTTTTCTCATTAAAATAATTGCTTTGTGCTGAGATTGTGCTCATAGGAGCTCTAACCTGTATGTGATCAGTAATCACCTTCCCTTTTGTGTTCCAGTGTTTGAACTGGTGAAGCAAGGGTGAGTATTGGATTCCAGATTTAAACCTACTAAAGCATGAACAGGAGGTGGGTTTGGTGGTGGCACAGCTCAGCCACCTAAGGCTGCTGCAGGACACAGAGGGGATGGGGAGGTTCATGGTGGGTCTTCTATGGGTTTGGGTCACATCTCCCCAACCTGGTCACAGCTGTGTACACCCTGTGCCTGCCTTCAGGGCTGTGTGCTGTCACCAGATGGTAGTAAAGCCTCTGAGATCTGTTTTGGCACATCTGGATTGGGATCAAGCTTTATTCTCTGTTGCCTTTGCAGCCCTGTGATGGAAATCCCAACCTTGAAACCTCTCAGTGAGGACCAGGCTCGGTTCTACTTCCAGGATCTGATCAAGGGCATTGAATACTGTAAGTGTCTGCAAAAAGGATGGTATTCCTTACTGTTATTCTTTTCTAAACACATGGGGCTGCACTTTCTGCTGCTCTGCAGTGCCCTTTCTGGTGGCGCATGCTACTGCACAGGGGTTTTTGAAGCTGGAGCTGGTCATGGTGTTAGCAGAAAGGCTTTGTGGCTTCTTTGCTGCAGAGCGGTGCTGCTGCTGTATCCTTTGTTTCTCCTCTGGCTGCAGTGCACTATCAGAAGATAATCCACCGGGATATCAAACCTTCCAACCTCCTTGTGGGAGAAGATGGGCACGTCAAGATCGCTGACTTCGGAGTCAGCAATGAGTTCAAGGGAGCTGATGCCCTCTTAACCAACACAGTGGGCACCCCTGCCTTCATGGCCCCGGAGACGCTCTCAGAAACCAGGAAAATCTTCTCTGGAAAGGTATTTAATAGCAATTTGAGGTTTTCTGGACTGATCTTCTGTTCACACACTGTCTGCTGCAGATCTAACTGTGCTTCCTTCCCTCTGCAGGCTTTGGATGTCTGGGCCATGGGGATCACGCTGTACTGCTTCGTGTTTGGGCAGGTAATGAGAGTGAGTTTTCAATGTTGTGGGTGGCTGGTGTGTGCCTCCCATGTACCAGACATGTGGTGGGATCTGCACTCCTGTTTGAGCATTTCATTCCAATGTTACTTTCACTGTGTTTAAAAGAAGACATTGATATAACAGGAAATCTTCTGGTATTTCCCTATAACCTTCCTTCAAACCCTATGAGATCCCAATGCTCAATTGGCTGCCCCATTGCTGCTTCTTATCAGAGGTCATTGCTTTTCTCATTGCTTCTTTCTTCATGGCAGTGCCCTTTTATGGATGAAAGGATCCTCAGTTTACACAATAAAATCAAGACCCAAACATTGGAGTTCCCAGACCAGTAAGTGCTCAATAAACCATCCCCCCAGCCCTTATTTCAAAGCTTATTTGAGCTGTTTCTGAGCTGCCTGAGTGGAGCTGGCCCTGCTGGGCTGTAGGCTTGCAGAACTCAGGCTCTGAGCCCTTCTGTTGGCGCTGGAAAACCTCCTTTGCATTAAGCATGAAGGCAGCATCTCTTGGTTTGCAGTTGCTGAACGAGTGACTGAAGCTGCAGAGGCGTTTGAGGGAGATTAACCTCAGCAATTGCTGCCTGTTGGGTTTTAGCCTGGGTGGAAGCGATGTTGGGCTCTCCCAGCCCGGTACATGTGGGATCATGGTTTACATTGCACAGGAAAGGGATACTCTGCAGCACCCATCCCCTTCCCCATCTCACCTTTTCCCTCTCCTTTCCCCAGGCCAGAAGTTACAGACTTCTTGAAGGATCTGATTACACGGATGCTGGATAAAAATCCCGAATCCAGGATTTCGGTCCCAGAAATCAAGGTATTGACCCAGCCCCCAGTGCTGGCTGTGGCTTCACTTCTGTTGGGCTGTCCTTACTCGTCTCTCTTTGGGAGTCAGTTTGATCGCGCCAGGCTAGGTCCTCCCCCTGTGCCCAGGTCCCTGGGCAGGTAAGTCCCAGCTCCTTCCCCTGCTCCGGGACCTGCTCAGTTTTGGGACCTTTGGTGCCTAGAGAAGTCACAGGCAAAAGGAAAACTCCTGAGCACAGTATTTCCTCTGCTACCAGGAAAGTACTGTGCAACAGCCTTTCGTAGGAGATTTCTGGTCCTGTGCCCCTGCGAGAGCCTGGAAGGGGCGAGAAGCTGAGAAAATGGAGACTAAGGTAGGGGGAAAGGATTGTGGGGGAATTGTGGAACCATTCTGTGCTCCTCCTGCAGCTGCCCAGGATGCCTGGTGTGTGGGCAAGGAGAAAGAGGAGCTTCTGCCTTCTGTCGTGGATTAATTCAGGTCCAAGACTAGGGCTTGGTGGGTCTTCCCATCACTATGGCTTATACATGTGGTCCAGAATAAATCACTCTTGGCATTGTCATAGAATCATAGAATAGTTAGGGTTGGAAAGGGCCTTAAGATCATCTAGTTCCAACCCCCCTTGCAGTGATGTTAGACCATGTCACTCATCTGACAGATGAGAGTGAAAATGGGTCTTCTTCCCTAAATCCCACTGAGACTCAGCGCAGTAGGTCACCAGTTGTGTAGATGAGGCCAGCTCTGGCTCTGGATGACCCACACCAGAGCATTTTCTGTTCCTGGTGGTGTTGGGATGAGCTGGCTCACCAGTGAGGTGGCACATCTCTCCCCTGCTCCCTGGTCCTTCAGGAGCATGTAGGGGCCGTAGCTTGGGCGAGGAGATGCGTTTGCCAGGCTTGTGTTGTTGAAGCCATGAAAAAGAGGAAATCGTTCCTGACAGGCTGTGTTATTAATTGAAGTTGCACCCTTGGGTCACCAAGAACGGAGTGGAGCTGCTGCCCACGGAGGATGAGAACTGCACCCTCGTCGAGGTGACAGAGGAGGAGGTGGAGAATTCGGTCAAGCACATCCCCAGCCTGGCCACTGTGGTGAGTATGAGGGAGATGATGGTCTGTGCATGCACAGCGGGGTCCACGCTGCCTCCAGGCAGGGTCCCAAGCAGCTGCAGGTTGCTGCTGAAGGGCAAAAACATGGGGCAGGTTTAGAGCAAAGACTTTCCCTCCCTCAGAAACAAGCGCTGCAAGATGAGGTCTCAGCATCTCACTGGAGGTGGCAGGAGTATTTCAGAGTGGTCCCAATGGGACCTGTCAGTGAGTTCCTGGCCCTCACACTTGACCTGGCTGCCTAAATACCACTATATTTGCTCAGGGCAAAAGAACATCTGGTCAGGACCTGCCTGTGTTTAGAAGCCAGTGTTTCGGCCAGGCACAAGGAGCTCCTGCCCTGCTCTGCCCATCCAGCCTTAGGGGCTGCAGGAGCTTCCTGGGATGAAGCTTTTATCTGGGGCACGGTGTGCGCCAGCCCCCGCCTGCAGCTATTCTTGGTGAACTCATCTCTTTTCAAGCTCATATTTTCACTCTCTGCAACCCACTGTGGTGGTGAGAACCACAGTGTAACCCTGCCTTGTGTGGGAAGTGAAATCATTCGGGGTTTTAAACCTAACAATTCCTTTGAGTGTCCTTATGCTGGAGAAGTGACCATTCACAGTTCCCTGGCGCAGTGTTATCTGCCTGTAGACACCCGGGCTGTGATCTGTTGAAATACAGGTCTCCCTTTGAAGCCCACATCTGGCCCCATTTCTGGAGCTCTCTCCCACTTCAGTACCCCACAGGAGTCTCTTCAACCACAGATATGTTAACATGCAAATGTGCCTTGTGCTGCTCAAGCTGAAAGAGCAGATCTCATTCTAATGAGATCATCACTGATGAGGGGGTTTCCCCCTTTCTCCTGTTTGGAGGTGACTTCTTGTGATGCAGTGGAGGACGCCCCAGTGCTCCCAGTCCCTGTTTAAATCCAGGTGTGTTTAGCAGAGCTCAGAGCAAATGAGCTTTTACTGCGATTCTTGCCTCTTAAATAACACCGCCTCCAGGCAGAGCTTGTGCTTCCCATTTGCTTTTGTTCTTCAGAATTACCCTCCGGTGCCTGATCTTTGTGCATCCAGCTGCAGGCATTAACACTGAGATTCATGTGGCTTTGATTTGCCCTGTGGGACCTCACTGGCATGTGCATTTCCAGACGTGTAAGAGCTCTTGGTGCACTGTGGTGAGCAGATAAATAAGGCAGAGAAGGATGAGAAGCAGTATCAAATGAAGCCAGGGGTTCCCAAAGCAGGATGCACGTGCTGAGGCAGGGCCAGTGCTGCTCACTGGTTGTTCTTTGCTCCCACCAGCAAAGTAAGTCAGGGGGTGACTGGGAAGAACCCTGACACTCACTCTGTTCCCAGCAGCCTAAGGCAAAACTGTGGTGGTTCCTTCCTTCCCTTCTCCCTTTCCAATGAATTCCTCTGCCAGGTAATGATGGGGAACTGGGGATTTGCAGGCACTGGATGCAACAATCAGTAAAACCTACTTCCGGGGGGAGAAAACCTTCCCTCACTTGGCTTTGCTCTTCTTTCCAGCCTCTCACACCTAGTGTGGCTCTCATCTGCGTGTTCAGTTGTTGCACTGTGGGTTTCAGAGGACACAGCCTTTGTGTAAAGCAGTTGCAGACTTACAAACATGTTTCCTTCTGGCTTTTTTGTTAAGAGAACTTTGACTTGTTTTCACTTGTTTTCATAATCACTTGGCCATGAGGGCTGGATGTTCCTGTTGCTCTTGAATGACTGGACAGCATCCTGATGAACTCCAATCTGGTCTTGCAGATCTTGGTTAAAACGATGATCCGGAAGCGATCCTTTGGGAACCCATTCGAGGGGAGCAGGAGGGAGGAGCGGTCGTTGTCTGCCCCTGGGAACCTGCTGCCGTAAGTGTCATTGCTTCACCTCGACCTCAGATGATGTTTGCAGCTTGTCTTAATGGAAATTGTCTCTGGAAATCACTGCAAAGAACAGGACAATTTGAGCAGTTTGGCTTGAATCTTTCACGTAGGGCTGTGGCTGGGATGTTCACACACCCTCTGTGTGACCTGTAACTGCTGTGGGATGATTTTTGTGATGTGACATATTCTGCTACTTTAGTAGGCTGAAGAGCATCTTTCTATGGCACTTCCAGCCTGTTACAGGGGAGTTGGGAAGGGATAAGACACATGCTCAGGGTCCCAAAGTTTCCATGATGCTGGTGCCTCTGCTTTGGCTTTTGTAAGTCACTTAGCAACCGTTTTATTCCCTTTGAAAGCAGGAAACAAGGCAGTGAAGATAATCTGAAATGCAACGACTTGCCCAACGTGGGAGAGGAGGAACCTCTTTCATGAACATCAACTTTATGGTTCTGTTGAGCAGCTTGGTCCAGGGCACGTTACAAAGCGTGCAGCTGAGAATGAGCGACATCAGCAGAGCCTGCACGAAACACAGCATGACACGGCACTATCTCAGTATAATGCTGGATGTAGAGCTTACATAGCAGCATGTTACCAGACATCCGACTACTTGTCATGAACATCAAGCATCTCCAATCACTTGGACTGCTGACTTCCTACGGGAAAGGAGCTGGCTGGCAGCAGAGGTGAGCTTGTGTAGAGCAAAAAGAACCCAACAAAGCAGTCAAACAACCATGCATTTGGAACTACTTTTAATGCCAAATAGTTTCCAGGGACTGATGCCAGCATCCCAGGGGTGTTGTAGGCCCATCATGTAGGTGACACACATGACAAAACTACACCCTGAGGGTTCACAGCCTACCGGAAATGTTGTTGCATCTATTTCTCTTCATTCTGGTTTGGTTTTAATTGACATCTTTTTAACTGCATGGGAACAAAGCAAAAAGCCACCTTTCCAGCTTTCTAAAGAATGCCTGCCTTTGTGAGCCAAGTTGTACTAAAGCAGCATCTTCAGGATGCTCAGAAAGTGAGGTTAATTACCTCCCAGTGTAATTAATGCCATTTCTAAGGTCTTGGTGTGATTAGGACTTGGTAAGTTGAATATTCAGTGTATGAAAGGAAAAGGTATTTAAGGGCTTAAGTTCAGTTTGAACTATTTTTGCTGCAGACACAGGAGTGAAAGGTGGTGTTTAGCTGAATGTTTGTTTTGAACAGTGGGAGAAGCACTAACAACCGTTTGTTTCTAAATCTTTTACTTGATCTAGGTAGATATATTATGAAATATAAAATTCAGGGTAAAATCCTTCACTTCCATGTACATTACATGGTTTACTACAGTTAAAAATAATACAAGTTATGCTATTTTTTAAGTATAGATTTAGGGCTTGCTTAGAAGTTAAGATCTTAATGAAATACTTAGATTAGGTAGTAATTTTCCAAACTCTTAATCTGGATTCTGGGGCCAATGCTATGTATTTTTGCAAGTTCATTACCAGTAATTTGTGAATGCCTGTGGATCAGAGGCTTGTTAGTAAATTAAGTGTATACCTAATTCATGGATTGTTTCTTATGAAGAGCTCCTTCACCTTCAGTCAGATTACTCTGATTATTTTGTGGTGCTTGTATAAAAAAATAATCATCTATTTTGTGGTGGGAGAGACTCTGATGTCCAGATTTGCTTGGACAAAGCTGGAGAATGGCAGAGTATGGATGAGCTGGAGAAGAATCAGGGTTTGCTTGAGGAAAGTAGTCACGGTAAGTACAGTTGTTCTGTGGATGGAGCATGGAACTGGGGGGCAAGATCTGACAATGTCTGATGTGGTTGTGTGACCTTGAATGAGGTGTTTAAGTGATGGTGTACCTGAAAGAGGGGGAGGATTCACATGTCCCAAACATGTAAGGGACTGCTAAGGTGTAATTCATTGCCCTGAGGGAGAAGGCACTAGGAGAGACCCAAGTATTTTGGTTAATGGTAAGATCTCTGCCTGCTAACCCTGACCACACTTCAGGAAGTGACCATCCCCTTGTCTTCCTTTACCTTGGGCAGTGTGCTGAGGTCCTTGTCCCCCCTGCAGCTTCCTGGTTAAGACAGGTGTTTGTTAAAGCCAGGACAGCTTTAGCAAGTGCATGGGTGCCTGCGCAAACTGGCCCTTACGTCTTCTGATCACTTGAATTAATGCTCCCCCTAAACCACAATTTATTACCAAAACATTTTGGGGCTGGCCTCTCTCCAAAGCCAGTGACAGTGGTTTGTGGTTTAGGAGCAGTACTATGGAGTTTGGAGCCATAAGACATGCACTGTTCTCCTACCATTTTACTCTGAGGCTATGCCAAAGCCCTACAGCTTCAGCTATGGGAAAACCAAACAGGTAACTTGGGTGCCAGCACTACTACAGCTGCCTGCTCCCCACTTCCTCAACAGAACTTCTCACTGCAGGAATGCATGTGAGGGAGCATCCCCTAACCCTGCAAATGGACTTGTTCTGCCAAAAAAAAGAAGAAACAATTAAAAAGAATCAGGGGATCTGATTGTTTGTAGCTGGTGCGTAGTAATGTGTGTGGGGTGTTTCTGTTAAAGGTGACTTGTACAGATGCTCTGTGCTGTGTATCTCTGGTGTGTGACTTGTCGGGTGCCTAGTGAGACAGTTTACACTTACCAAACAGGCTTGTCAGGTGCAACGCAGCTTCTGAACAAAAGAAACTGTACCAGTTCCTCGATGTCCAGCCACAAAGCCACTGGGTCTCAGGCACTACCATAGCTCAGTGTCTTAGTGAGCATGGGCTTGGTTCAGGAGGATCCTCAAGCTCCAAAACGATTGTCTCTTGGTGCCAGCTCCAGGTGGGCCGCAGCCAAACGCACATCTGTGAAACAAACTCGATGTCAATTGTTCTTGTTGATGAGTTCTGTTGAAAGCATAAAGCGTGGCTGTGTGAGGAAGGGCTAACTGCATGACCTGTTAAGAGAAGCTGTGCTGTATATAGCAATGTGCTCAGTTCCCCAGCGGCTGTTCCTCTGTAGTAGAGCTAGCTTCTTTCTTATAGTGAAGTAAACATTTTGCTTGTGCCTTGGAACTGGGCTCTAGCTTGATTTCCCCAACTCCCTTCCTCTTCAAGCAAGCCCAGTGCTGACTGTAGGCTTAATGCTGGGTACTAAGCCATTTTGGCTCAGAAAGCACACAGGAAAGTGCTAAGGGGAAACCAGGCCTCTTGTCTGACTAGTTTTCCTTGGTGGTCCTCTCTTACCTATCAGACAATTGATCCATTTCTTTTCTAAGGTCCTGAACTATTGCTGATTTTTATACCGTTTGTTTAATGACCAAGGCTTGTGTTTCATTCCTACCCCTTTATTATGCATTTAACTTTATCAGGTGTATCAAGTTTAAATACTGTGTATTTACCACTTTTAAATTATATTACCTAGGAAGAAAGGAAAAAACAGCGAACAACTAAGTGTTTTTCCACAGAGCTGTTCAAGCTTTACTGTATAAGTTGAAATAAATGACATGCAACCAAACCCAGAGTTAGTGATCAAGTGGAACCACTATCCTGTTTGACTGGTCTTTATTAAGCTCTGAGAGTCTTCTTGTTCTAAGAGGAGCCTGAAGGCACCTCCGTGCATTAGTGAAGGTTGGTGCTGTGCCATTACTGGGGTTAGGATGAGACCGCAGCGGCTCCAGCCACTGCACCATCCAAACTGGGCCATTCACAGGTACAGACTGGAGCTCTGATTCTGTCCCATTTGAGTTGAGACACTCAGCAGCAGCAGGCAAATAAAGAATAAAACAAAAGGTTCTGTGATTCTAAAAAACAATTATTTATACATATATCTAGATAAAACAACTATTCTATGATTCCAAAAGGTAAGCCATGCTCAGTAACCCACCCTGACCTCTGCCTCTCAAGCCTTTTCCCTTTTTAATGCAACATACCCAAACATGGCGTTAAGAGATCAAAGGTGGAGCAGAAGCTGTTCTCACTGCATCACTCTTAAGAGAACCAAGAGGCCAAGCAGACAGCAGCACTGGCTTTGATAGCCCTCCTCTAATGGTGTCTGTGTAAAATGACGACAGTTCACTGCCCCTAACTCTCACACGTTCTCTCTGGGGAAAAATAAAGAAGCAAAACCCAGCTTGCAGGACTTTAGGAGGGCTGACAGATGGTAACATTTTATTAAAAAGGAAGTAAATTTTATAGTACCATAAAAATTAGACAAAACAGGAAAAAAAATTAGAATAATCTGTAACCAGTGAGCCATTTACCACAGCACAACGGCACCAGCCACTGCTTTGTCTCAGTCTGTGGCCACTGGAGCTTGGAGACATGATTAAAGGGTAGGTACAGGCTCAGCTAAGCATGTCAATCCTCCAGGGGAAGGAAAAGTGAGTTGACAACAGCAAAGAGCTGCTCATCCAAGGTTAGGCAAGACCTGGCAGGAGCCATGCTCACTGCAAGGAAGAATCTGTGCCTGTTGCCCTGTGCTCTCTGCTACCAGAAAGGAGGCCTGTCAAAATGAGAATGTCAGAGCAGCCCCCATCCTAGGCTTAGCCAGTGCAGAAGCCTAGCATAAAAGCACAATTCTCTCTCTGTGCTTAGTGCAATTAACCTGGAAGGACAGCAGCCAAGGAGCAGACCCAGTTCTTCTCTCTGGGTGTCAGCTCCAGCCAGCTCAAGTAGTGAAGAGCAGTGAAGAAAAAGTCCCTTTCTCAGGTTTGTTCCCCCAATGAAGAGCAGGCGGATCTCACGGCAGGGTCAGAGTCATGTTCCCAGCAGCGGTTTGTGCTGTAGCACAGGAGGTCAGGAGTTTGTTCCATAGGTCTCATCGACCCCCTGCAAGGATCAGCAATCACAGGTTTCTACCAGAAATACCTTCTTTCTTTCCCTTCCTTTCACATAAACCCCTCTGCACTACTCTGACTCTTCTTTCCAGTGCCACAAGGTCTTTTGATTCAGAAATCCACCTTCTGTAGCAACACTTCCCAAGCAAACACAGCAGCAGGGCCAAACTCTATGCTTGGTAGCAGTCACACAACCGCACTGCATCACTAAGTCCTGTTGGCCAAGGAGATCATTTGGGTCCTGGAGAGAGCTGTAGCTGTGGCTGTCAGCATACTCCTCCCAGAAAATACCAACCCATTGACTGAGTTTGTTCACAGCAGCAGGAACCCCCAAAGCCAAGAAGGAAGGATTTGATAGGGACAGAGCTGTCGTCTACAGCTCTCAGAAGGCAACTGCCAAGGACTGCAACCCAAAAAAGAGGTGCAGTGGGAACATGACAAGTTCTTGAACATACATTTCCCTCTCCAAGAGTGGTTGCCCAGGAAACACGACAATATTTGTTTCTAGTGCCCCTCCCAACAATAGCTTTGAGGTAAAAATTAGCTTCTGTAACAAAGACAAAGTTTCCCCAGAGAAGTGGCTCAAAATCCCTGTTTCATGTGGGCTTTATACATTCTGTTTCAATCTCTCCAGACTGGGAAGGAAGCACCTTTGCCTTCACTGGCACTCACCAGTTCATAATCCTCCACATATTTGTATTTCTTCTCCCGATAGTAGTATTTCTTCTTCATGCAGTACAGAACAACAACGTCACACAGCACCGTTGCCTGGTGGACAGTGAAAGTTTAAAACAACGATCCTCAGAAGTGAGGCATTAACTCAGAACTGAGTCCAAGAGCAGACAGGTCACTTACCACACCAAACAGTGCTAAGCCAGAGCCGATGTTAATCATGGTAGGAATGACATCAAATTTTCCTGCCTAGAAGGCAGTTACAACAGTCAATGTGCTTTCCAGCATCTCTGAAAGCCCTCCGCACAAGACCTCCAGGAATTAAGTCACCCACCTTTCCAAACACTATGATATCAAAGCGGATGCCGTAAGCTTTGACAAGTGTCCGTGATTCAGTGCCATTGCTGTCCCTGAAGTATTTTGCAAACCTAGAGAAAAGACAGGTCAGAGCTTAGCTGGAAAATCTTGAGGTTGCTTATGTGATCATGCAACACTTAGGTGTGCTCCCCATCCCAAGAGGATGAGCTGAACATGAGGCTTGTCTCTGTAAGTACCAAAATGACGGAGTTGTAATGCAGGCAAGCACATAGAGGAGAAAAGCCCCAAACAGGCAAACTTGAGACAGCGGTTAGCACAAGCCAAGTCAGGAAACTTGCAAAGCACAGGAAGGGGAGAAAGCAGAACGACAGACAGGAAGAAACTCAGCCACACATGAGGATCAGCCCCCTCAGACAGAGGCAAGCAGGAGGTTGCAGGAGTGCAGGCAGCCACGAGAGGGCAGGACCGGGAGCAGGCAGCACCGCTCAGCCGGGCACACAAAGGCTGCTCCTTGTCCCGCACAATGTCACTCGCAGGCAAATAATAGGGAAGGGGGATGAGAATAAGTGAGATCAGACTTACTCCACCGCATGGATGACTAAGCCAGAAGGAAGCAGAGAAGAGGGTGGAAGAAAAGAGGAAGGATTGGTAAGGGACTGCACTACGGTCTGGATTTAGCAAGAACACTTCAGAACCCACCCCAGCCAGGCTGTGATTTCCTCCAGCCAGTCTCACCCAACACCCCAGTACTTGCAGGCCTGGCACCTCCCAGACACATGTATCTCTATGACAGCAGCTTCTCAGTGAAACCATTCACGTTCCATCAAAGAGATCCCCTGTGCTGAGAGTTTGTGGTTCTAGAAGAAAACATAGCCCTGAGCCACATTTCCTCACAAATGGATCCCAGTAAGAGGCCAATCCCTGTTATTACAGCTCTGAGTATGGAGACAACCAGCTACCCAGCTCTGCTGGAGGCGCTGGATCTATCCATACTGGCCACAATGTGTTTATGGTGGATGCTCCTGGTGCAGAGCCACTTTCTAGAGATTGGGTTTTCCCCTGTCCACAGTAAAGGAGATGCTTCAGTTTCCAACCTCCACACCCCAGCACTCTCAAGCCTTCCCCTGTCAGCACACCCTGCAGCAGTTGTCACATTGCCATGCCCCAGGATGTTGGCCCAAAGGGCCATGCAAATGCTGATGTAAATATGACTCAGGTACTGATGCAGTCAGTGGAGCTTCACTGACCTTTCCCCTCTGCTGCTGTTTGCACACAGTGAAGATCAGACCTGCTCTGTGTTAACAGCAGCAGAGAAACTCCTCACGTTTTACAGCAAGAAGAACCTTCAGCTGTAGGAGTGCTGGCATCTCCTAAGACCAGTGGCAGACTGAGGCCCAGGGACACCAGGTACCCTCCATAGCCACATTACCTGAAGTTGTAGCCAGGTGAGACAGTGTGAGCAGAGTCCTTGTTGTCCAGGCGGCGGAAGGAGTACTTTGGCACACAGTGGGATGCAGCTCTGTCAAGGTTGCAGTTCCAGTTGATCTGCAGTGCCATGACTCCACCCTGCCAAGGGGAGGAGAAGCTAAGCAAGTGCCCAGTCAGCCCAGCAGTAGGCTCTCTGCTGACCAGGACCCTGATCTACTGACCCAGGTCCCAATCCCAATCAAACATCCTTTCCTGCTGCCATTGAAGGGCCTTGCACATCATTCCACCCAAACAAGCCAAAGCCAAGTATTTGTTAAGTAGAAATCTAGTCCATCTGGCCAGAGCAGCTCACCCTTCTGCAGCTACTCTGTGTCCTGTGGCTGCTGCCAAGAGGCAGAGAGGGGAACAACCACCTACCACTCCTCTTCTACACAGCTGAGGCCCAATAGAAGGATCTGCCAAATACCTCCACAGCCATTTCCTGGAAGTTCTGCCCTGCAGCTTCAACTATTTTCCCTAAACGAAAGATAGGACAGAAGGGATCTGTCCGAGAGTCATAGATGCAGTTCTTGAGGTAGCTGGAGTTGATATCGGGGAGGATGTTTCGCCTAGAAGGGGAACAGAGAGAGAGATCTACTGCATCTTCTGCTCCTCCAGCTTCCTTTTACTGTCCAAGAGACCAGACAGTGCAATGGTCCCCCCACTATTTACTTGCTGAAGTTGAACTTGGGATACAAAATGTTGTTCTTCACCAGAATGGTGAAGTTCTCAGCTTCTTGCAGGAATGCTGGCCTACAAAACAACAGGAAAAGTAAGTAAATCTGCATACTGCTAGCCTCTTCTCAGGAGGGACAATGGACAGTAGGAGAACAGAGCACTCACTTGGGTACAAGATAATCATTCTCCACAGGACACCATGCAAAGACTTCACAGGTCTTAATGCTGCTGTTGTACGGTACACACTCCCCAGTCTGGATGCCTAGAAAATCATGTTAATGGAGATGCTATCAAGCAAAAATACAGAGGCAGTAGATGCCCCGTGATATCTTCTCACTCCATAACGTAAAAGCAATCTGCTCAGAGGTGAAGTGACAGTACCAAGACCCCCACTGCAATTTATACTGAAATTTCAGAGAAAGAAGCATCAGATCCTTTTTCTGAGTCAAATGCTCATCTACAAGAAACACTGCCCCATGGAACTCAAGGTCTTGAAAAAGCCCTCATACTGTTTGCTAACTCACCAAAGCACACATCTATCCAGCATCCCCTCAACACAGACTAAGCCCATCTGCTCTCCCCCCAGAAGGAAAACTTGAGCTTCCCATTCAGTTCTCTTAGATGTGAGAGAATGAGAACAAAGAGACTGAAGTGAAATGCTGTTTCCTTCACAGCACAGCACACAGGAGGGAAGACACAGCACAAAGGTATCACAATACACTGAAAGGAGCCCTTGCAGCAGGCTTCTTACCATTGCTGTGAGTGCTGGCATATCCTGGAACACAGTTGTTCTTCACCTTGCACTCTGTTTTATCATCTGGAAGCTGGAAAGGAGCAATAATTACACTAAACTCTATGAACTCTCTCCCCCACACTCCCACCCTGACAAGGCAGATATAAGCAGATCCTGTACCTACCTCTGGGCAGCGGCCTTGGCGCTGGTTCAGTGTGAGTATCACATTGGTCATGACAAACACCGTGTTCTCCTCCTGAGCATGCAAAACAAGGAGGAAGCTTAAGAGTGAGTCTGCAAAGAGTATCCAAGGTACTGTGCCAAATGATAGAGCCCAGGTGGCCCCACAGAGGGAACTTGCTTTGAGCAATGCTGGCGTAGCACTGAAGGAGCAGATTCCCACATGTATTGCCTAATGCCACTGCCTTTATGCGGAGGAAGGACTGTGGGACTAGCAACCCTTTCTGTCCTCCCACTTGGCCCAAATTTCCTCATTCACATACGAAAACAGAGATCACACAGCTCCTCAGGGAGTCACAAGAGAGAAGCAAAAATCAAGCTCCAGTTGAAAGCCTGAGCACAACTCCCACTCTTTGCAATTATCTACTGGAAATTTGACCAGTCCTTGTTGGTTTCTCCAGGGAGCACCACTTCCATTATCTTCAGATCTGCACAGTTCAGGATCTGTTGTTTGCTGCTTCTCCACCGACATGCAAATATGATCACTCAGCCAAAATCTGGCTAAATCTGACACTTTTACCTCACTACACTTCATGCACAGTGACCCACAACCAGCAGCTTGGCTGTGCCTGCCAACCCTGAACATATTGCCCACGCAGCACAGATTCGCACAGAGTCAATCAGTAACTACAGCAATACTTCCTGTTCAGCTCTGGATCAAGTGACTTGCAGGCTATTCTTGGGGTTTTTGCCAACAAGTTAACTTTGAGTTGTTTGCTTTACAAAGCAGTAAGAAAGAGCACATGTGGTTATTGCTGAAACTCTGTTCCTCAAGCCTGAAAGATTCTCTCTCCTATACAAACACACAGATACTCTTTTCTTGAAATAAGCTTCCCCAGGGCTAGGGGTGCAGGTGCTCAACATGATCTGCAGCAAAGCAAAGCTGCTTCATTCTCTCATATCAAGGCCACACTGGAGCCAAAGCTGCTTCAGACCTTGTTGAACTTTGGCAGAGCAATAGCTGCTTGCTAGAAAACCCTCCCTCTGCATGTGAAAGTAACTGATACCTGCGGAGGAATGACATAGTCAGCCACATCCCAGACCATGGCTCCCAAGGCGGATGTGTTTGTCAGCGTTACTCCTTTCACCTTTGTGGTTACAGAGCTGACCACAGAGTCTGTTTCCTGGTAGCCTTTCTCCCACAGAAAGACCCACCTGTAAAAGAAGAATTGCAAGAAAGAAACCATCACATAAATGCCATAAACCAGCACAGGCAGTGGGAATGCCTCCTTTTTTCGCATGTCACCTGAAGGGGTCACAAGACAAGCAATCTCCCTCATGCTCTTTTTCTCAGGGCGGTTTGGCAGGGTGTAATCACTGCTTTTATGCATATCCTGCCGGGTGCATGTCACGCTCTGGGATGGTCTTCACTCCAGAGGGGTCCTCCCTTGCCTACAGCTGCCCTGAGCAGCCCTATTATGCCATTTAAGTCCTCCCGCCCCCTGCTTGTCACCCCTTGGTGTTGGCACCCATGGCAAGCTCCGGCCTTCCTTCAGCCCTAAGGCCCGACATAAAAGGGGGGTCCAAGCAGCCGGTAGCTGCGGCTGGTTCCCGCCCCTTAGCACAGCAACCGGGGACTCCCAGCGCGGAGCCGCCCCGGGCCCCCTCCCCACAGCCGGAGCCGGGGTCAGGCCGGTCCCGCTCACCCGATCACGTAGGCGAGGATGGCGAGCTGCACCGCGCGGTTGATGAGCCCCACTTTGCGGCTCCGGATCAGCACGATGCGAGGGGTGTCGTACTCGAAGAGGAAGCTGCGGAAAGCCGAGCACGACACCATGGCGGCGGCTGCGGAGGCCTGGGAAGGGCGGGAGTGGGAACGGGAACCCCCCCTTAACGCGCCAGGCAGCGGCTGCCGCGGTCCCGCGGAGCCACAGCGCCCCGAGCAGCCCGGAGAGCGGCCCCGCGGCGTGCCCCGGCTCTGGGTGCACAGCCCCGCCTGCCTGCGGGGCGAGTAGGAAGCAGCGGCTGCCCCGGCTGCTTTCGGCGGGGAGAAGCGGTTCCCCACCGCACTGACCCCTCCGGGCACAACCCTCGGGGTACCGAGGCCTCCTGCGGCAGGAGCTCTGCCGTGCACGGACACCGGGTTTATGGTGGGTCATCCTGAGGAGGATGCTCTCACCCCAGTTGCTAAATCTAGGAGAATTCCGCCTCTCCACCCCATGCTACTCGCTGTCAGCAAGTTTATGGGGAGTTTTTCACCTCTATACTGGTCAAACATGAGTAAGGCATTACCTGGAAGTCTGCTGCTGTCAGCCCTCCTCTGGGCTACGAAGTCTCACAAAGTTGTATAGATAACCTCGGGCCATCGTAACACTGAGAGGTAACTTCAGGCGGCTCAGAGCAAGGACATAACTGCCTGTAAGAGGTAGCAGGAGCACAGCTAAGACAGTCATTCTCCCATCCACAGTGAGCAAATCCTTTATATTTATCGTCTCACAGAATTAATCTTTGCTATAAAAGCAGAGATCTGCACCACCTAATTCATACACCTTCCAGGATGGTGAGCTGCCCAATATGGTGCTTATTTCAGAAACATCACCATAACCCTTATAATAGCAGGTAAATCATTAGAAAGAGGTGAAGGGAACTGACAAACTGGCAGTGGGAAATCCAGAGAGTATGAAATCATTAAAGAGATTTTAGGTCAGCTGCAAGTTAGTAAAACCCTCTAATTTATTACAAAAGCAGTCAAATCTGACAGGACTAAAAAGAAAGGGGCAGAGGGTAAGGAAGAACATATATATATATAAATGTGAAAGGAGATTAAAATCAGTCTTAAGTGAATATTCAGTGTAATTCTTTCTGAAAGGAGAGTGAGCTCATGTGTCAGAACCGGAACGCGTTAATGCCAACTGTAATATTTTCCCACTCTAGATATAGAAGATGCTGCAATATAAATGCTAATACAATTAATGCATATTACAAGTGAAGATATAAATGCTGTTAGCATAATCTCCCAGCAATATATCTTAAAATATGTGGGAAATGGCATGGAAAACTGCTGGGTTAGCTCAAAGAACAAAGCTTAGATAAAAGGAGGGCAGAATACGTATGTTAGCATCCTTCTCGCCTTGTTCTGACAAAAATAGAACATGTCCAAGTGTAACAAAAGGAAAGAACTGAAAAGGTGCTGGAGCACAGATTAATCTACCTCAAATATGGTGCTCCTCAGCTGCACTCTGGCCTTGCACATCACTGCACAAAGCAACTTGCACTGAGCTGTTCAGGAGGAGGAGGTGAAGGAGGAAAGGCCTGTTTGAAGCTAAGAGCAAACAGGAGGCCAAAATCCAACATTACAGTTTCAGTGAGTATGAATGAAATACCCCAAAATAATACATAGAGACAATAAAAGCACTTTTCCTTGTAATTCCCGAGTTCAAGCTTAAAGGAGCAATAGCAAGAGAACAGCTGGGCCATTCAGAAAATGCTTCATGTCACTGAAATCATCTAAAATGAGCCTGTTTAATGTGGGTGGACCAGGAAGCCCTCAACAGCAAGTTATGAAACTATGTGCTCCGTGGCCTCTTTCAAGAGTCTCTCGATCCAGGGCTGCAGGAAGGTGGTGAGGCTGGGGAAGAAAGATGCCCAGGACCACGTTTTCAAGTAGTCTCCCTTTTGGACTTCTTTCCTTCACGAGTCATGCTTTCAGATGATTCTTGGCTCCATCTTATTTTCAGGGTGCTGGTCATCTCCTGACTCAGCTCGGATTCTGGTGTGCAGCAGTGCAAAGGCAGGATCCTGGAATCTCCCACTAAAAGGTAGCCCTAAGAACTCACCCCAGAGCCAGCATTTCCAAACCATTTCCTCAGAGAGTAAAGCAAAGGCAGAAGAAGCAAGCACTCTAGCTCAAAGTATCTGTTCTGCTACGCTAAGCAGTAGGCCACTGTGCCTCTCCAAAGACAGTATATAAGAACGCAGTATATAAGAAATCAGAAGATTTTGGGAAGTCACATGCTTTCTTCTCTTTTCTTTTTAAAGATCCATGAAAGAAAACAAAGGTTAAATGTCCAAGGTAAGTCACAGCATGAGCTCCAGTTGTGCTACATCCTTACTCCATCCTAAAACTAGTGTACAATCACAGAACCATAGAATGGTTTGGGTTGGAAAGGACCTTAAAATCACCTAGCTCCAACTCCTCTACCACAGGCAGCAACACCTTCCACCAGACCAGCTTGCTCCAACCTGCCCTTGAACACTGCCAGGGATGGGGCAGCCACAGCTTCTCTGGGCACCCTGTGCCAGCATCTCAGCACCCTCACTGGACTTTTTGCCTTGTATCTAATCTAAATACCCCCTCTCTCAGTTCAAAGCCATTCCACCTTGCCCTATCTGTACGTGTCCTTGTAAAAAGCTCCTCATCAGGTCTCTTGTAGCCCCTTTAGGCACTGGAGCAGCTCTAAGGTCTCCCCGGAGCCTTCTCTTCTCACTTCAACCAGCCCAGCTTTCTCAGCCTGTCCCCAGAGCAGAGCTGCTCCAGCCCTTGCAGCATCTCCATGGCCTCCTCTGGACTCACTCCAGCAGCTCCACATCCTTCTTATGTTGGGGGTGCAAGAGCTGGACACAGTATTCTAGTTGGGGTCTCACCAGAGCAGAGCAGAGGAGGAGAATCCCCTCCCTCCACCTACTGGCCACACATCTTTTATTGCAGCCCAGGACACAGCTGGCTTTCTGGCCTGCAAGCACATGTTGCCAGTGTCTTGTTGAGCTTCTCATCAACCAACAACCCACTCACTGGTACGCTTTGGCTCAGATTCTTCATTATCCTGGTTCTCATTGGACCCACTGGTGAAGCAGCTGCCAGCATCACAAACTTTCACAGGGTGGCTCTGTGACAACAATTCCCAACATAAATTAAAGAAAAAAGCATTTACTGCTTCATCCAACTGCAGAGAGAATTTACAACAGTGATCCTCCCCACTGGGTTTCTCATTTGACACAGCACAATAGGGATAATGATGATGGATCAGCAGATCTGGAGGAGGATTGTCTTTCTGTGTTGCCAACGCCCACCCTAGTGAAACCGAATCGACACCTCACAAGTTGTTTCAACACCAACGCACTCCCACTGGCACATAACCCACCACAGGAGAGCAGCAATTTTTAGCTGACTCTAGAAAATACATCCTCTGGCCACAGGACTTATTTACATGAGGCAGACAAGAAGAAACTAGTTTTAGCCCTTCAGAATCTAATCTGGAAATATGGCAGGGTGGCAGAAACCCAAACTGGTTTGGAATTATATCCCTTAGTCCTCCCAAAGGTTAAGTGTCTGTCTTTACCTCAATAATGCTGCCCATATTTGCAGTATCTGGGATAGCAAGGCCATGAGGAGTTATGGGGACAAGGGAACAGGAAGACATGGTATGGAACTAACTGTAGGAACATGAAGCTGCAGAAAGTTCAATCATAAATAAAGCAGATAAAAAACAACAGCAAGGATATGTGAGGAGCTGGCAATGACAAAAGTGTCCATGCCTGATGGCTTTAATATCATGTTATCCAAGACCAACTCTGAACTCCTGAGCACATCTCAGCATGCTGGGTATCAGACATTTTCCATTCTTTGATCACTAGAGAGTGTCAATAATCATGTGAGCCTTTACTACCTTCCAGTTTCTTACTGTCAAGAACACGACCTGATGCACAGCTCACATCAGCTTATGGATCAAAAAGCAGTCTCAAAGCATGGAACAAAGAGATCCTTTTAAATCTGACAATGAAAAGCTGGCAGCACACACAAAATCATAACATTAAACTGAAAGACATACTAATCCACACAGTAATACCAATATCCAACCTCTGATAACAACAACCATATGTCTTCTGCCTCAGACATGCTGTCAGGACTTAAAGTGCTGTTTTGTTCTTGACTGGTTTACTTGAGTGATCTCTAAGTCCTGTTCTCCTTCATTTAGATGAGTAATTTGAACGGGAATTTGCTTAGCTGAAGGTATAGAAGGTCAGTTCCAGGGGCAGCAGATCCTCACAGCTCACTCTGTCATTGCCAATCAGAATTTGTTTTATAGTTGGTTGCCTGATCAAGTACTGAAAGAGTAAACTGTTCCAAGAGGATATGTCTGGTGTAAATGCCATCAGTTCAGCCCTCTGCCTTCTCCCATCTCCAGGTACTCATATGGATGATAAGAGACATCTAAGGAAAAACATATTTTCCTCCTTTCCTTTCTCTTTGGAGAAAAGTCCCTGCTGCTCTGCTTTGCTATCTTGATGTTAACAAACCAGCTCAGAGAAAGCTTTTACTTGATTCCACCCTCTCCTGCACATCCTACTGCAAGCTAAGTTTGGCAGGCTCTGAGAGCTTTGAATCAGAGGTCCCTAGATCATGCGATCATTTGCTTCCCATTCACTGCTATCTGATTTGTATTCTCTGAAGGCAGTGAGTCACTCGGAAAAACACACTGTAATGTGTTCTGCTTTCTCCTTGCTGGCCCAGACATGAAATGCCCTTTTCCCTGTGCTGAACAGTTCCTCAGTCTGTGGCCAAGATGTGTTTTATTGGCCAGCTCTCAGCCTCTGAAGCCTGCAGGACACTTAGGGTTTATTTGAAAGCTCTCCTCACTTTCCAGGACCAGATGTTTTCTCTAGCCCTAAGGGGAGAGGTGATTTCACATCTGCTCTTGGTGGCATAGAAGCCTTCCCCTCTGTAACAGCTCAGAACTGACCTGTTAAGTAAGAGCTTTCTTGATCACTGGCTGAAGCTTTGCTCCCTTGCACCCCAAGTAGTTATTTTCTTTTGGAAGGCTAAAGGCTGTTTGCATGTGTCTATCATAAAATTCCCTTTGGACCTGAGATGAAATCAATAGGGCTTCATGCAGCTGGAGGCTATAAGCTGCCTAAAGTAGGTCTCCCAACTTGCAGGGCAGCCAGGCTGAAGGGGGAGCAGCATTCTCTACCTGCCCTATTTCTCTATTTTTTGCTATTGACCTTTGGTAGCTTTAGGACACTGGGCTGGTGGACCTCTGATGTGATAATATTTTGCATCCTTATGACATGTCACTGATGACAAAAGGGTTTTCTTGAAATATATTAACTGTAGGATCATTTCTAGCTCTCTCTCCCTCCCTCACTTGGGTAGTTCTCTTGAAACCAGCAACTCTGTTTATACAAGTTGGCACACTACAGCTCAGCAGCGTGGCAGGGTTTGTGCATGATCTCTGCCAAAACATCCATGCTTGTTTTAGATAGTATTATGCTCAATCTATTCACTGCTTTTCAACGTTCATAGACTTTGCTTTTTAAATAGCTGCACTGAACTACTCTGCCCCTCTTTTTAATTCTGGAGAGATTAGAGAATGACATTTCCTTGCCAATAAACCCCTTGACTGACAGATACAGAGTAAGGCCACCAGAATGTGGTCTGGCATCAGGCACACTCTGCCAGCAAACTGTATTCAGCCAGTGAGCCTGTGCTGCTCACTTCCTGCAGCAGAGATTTCAGCTGAAATGCAGCAAAATAATCTTTCTGCAGACTGGTATTTTGATGTTTAAAGGATTAAAAAATGTGAGGCAAACCCATTCTTGGCATTTTCACCCCAGCTTTAATCTGACACTAAACATCCCCAAAACTACTCCACTGTCTTCTTCCAAAAGCCTTCTCAGAAACTACTTTGCCTATAAAAATGTTGCTAGCCTCAGTCTCCGAGCTCTCTCAGGTTGGTTGCCAGGTCAGACGGAACACCTCTTTGGTCTGTGTTTGCACAGCTCCAGCACACTGCAGCTTTGGAACACGCTGGCAGCTCCTAGACAGTTATGGCACTCATGTTAGTATCACAAAAAGATGAAAACCCATAGTGTAATAATAG
This sequence comes from Psittacus erithacus, assembly GCA_009867235.2. Classification (NCBI taxonomy): domain Eukaryota; kingdom Metazoa; phylum Chordata; class Aves; order Psittaciformes; family Psittacidae; genus Psittacus; species Psittacus erithacus. Next base: position 41,678 of record WYDI02027928.1, read on the forward strand.
TTATGCTGTAAGTCAAAAAAAGAGAGTACTGTAACACAGGAGTTTTGACCTACATCTGAGGGACCACTTTAAACATGCTGATAAGCACTTGATAAATGCTTTGTGTAACTATTTACAACTGGAGTCACAGCAAGATTTTTCATCAAAACTTTTCATAAATCTGCTATCTGCACACAGACCTGAAAGCTCTGATTTGCTTTTGAGTTAATCGTAATTCAGTGAACTGCGGCGTTACCCAGGTGGAAGAACAACACTTTGTTATTTTACTTGTGTTCACTGTTTTGGGAAACTCACAAGTTTATGTAGTTTCGAGCCTCAGCTGCCATATGGTGGAATCTGCTCCATCTATTCTGTGAATACTTGCTGGAAATTTCTAGGCCTTTCAACACAAAATCTCCTGCAACACAATCATGCTCATTTGGAAGATGACCATCATGATACATCTATACGAATGCAGCAACTGCAGCTTAAGGTCATGGCTACAAGAGCGAAGGAGAATCAAACACCTTATCATTCCAAGTCATCATTCCCCACACCTCATCACACCTTTGCTTCAACATGCTTTAGGATCTGCTTGTGTAGAATCAAAAGATGACCATGAGTGATAGCTTTGTACAGGATCTATTTAAATGCACTGTGCTTTATAAAACGGCCTTTACATGCTATAATACTGGCAAAATAATATCAACCCTGTCAACATGGGTGCAATGGGAGAGATGTTAAGCATATTTAATTTTTGAAGACTGAGCTTTCTCTGCTTCTCACACAATCAGTTCCTGAAGCTGGAACAATTCCATTACATGTCAGACAACAAAATGTGCAGGAAAAGCATTAAATAAATGTTTTAACACTGAGCATGAAAAAAAAAATAGTGATATCACAGACCTTCACTGCCACCTCAGAGAATTCCTCTTGGGCTTCCTGAAGGGTATCTCCCAGATGGAAAACTGGACAGAGTGAAGAACTCATCTTGTACGTGCAGGAGGTATTTAAATTTGGTGGAATATTTAGCCTGTGAAGAACACACACAATTGTTAAAATTTCAAAGCAAGCTGGAGCAGCTACAGATACAGGTAAGGAACTTCATGCTTACTAGAACCTGTGTGACATGTGCTCAGTTTGTAAGAATATGAGCTTTTGATTTTGTAGCTACCAGATGTACACATCCCTCACCAGGATCTGGGAATCAAGACAAATTCTTTCCTCTTTCGATATTATCACCAGCAAAGTTTTACCTGTGTAAACTAAATACTTTCACCTTATAATTTGAAGCACATGTGTGTTGTGCTGTATTTTAGTGATTTTACCCTAACACAAACCAGTGTATCTGAAAACTCTGCTGTCCAGTGTATGAGAGAAACAGTGTTATTCTGGGAGGCTCTATTCCTAAACTCTCCTCATTTCTCTTGCTTCCTGAAGGATTAACAGGGCTAAAGAATTATGGAAACTTGATATTTGTCACTTGAACAGATACGGATCTAAATTCACGACCTTTTTTAGTAAAGAAGGTGCCCATTTATACAATCTGTTTTTTCCAAGCACAACTACTCACTCTTCAGAAAACACTGAGGAATGTTTGCATTTCCACGGTGTAATTAAAGTTTGGGAAGTGAATGTTGTTCTTTGTTAGCACAATGAAGTCTTCAGAACTCCTCAGAACAGCAGTCCTAAAAAAGAAACATCAAATTAACTAACTTTTTATTTAACTTGAACACATGAGTTAATGTTATGCTACTTTACTATTACCTGGAAAGCTGTCAGTAGGAGGAATAAGTTGCTAAGAATAACACATTGAAATGCAGGGAGTTGGGTGGCTCAAGGGATTAAGAAAGATATAGGTTGTTTTCTTAGTTTTAGTTATAGATTGTTCTCTATTGCATTTGTTTGTGTGGGCCAAGCCTAACTGGAGCCTCTACATGCAGCTGAAGAACAGTCTCAGGAGACTTCTCATATAAATCTTGCTATAGAATAGTAGAGTAAGAACCATTTGACAGCTGATGATTTCTGTACAATGAATTGGTAGTTTCACTGCTGGTCCCCAGAGTCAGGTGGCCATTTAAACCAGAGCTGTCCAGCTAGTGACAGTGAAACAATGAACCATGTGCTCAATCGTAGAGGATGCCTCTGGAAGTCAGGTATCAATCACACCACCAAAGGTTGTCCTGCCTTACTAGCAGATTCCCATTTGAGGACCTCCCCTGTGGTGATTTGTGTCACTAAAATAAATAGGTGGGGGGATGCAAACACAAGGGAAAGCAGGCTGCCAATCTGACCCTTCCTCAAAAGAGTGATTTCTCTGAAGCTAATGTAGAAGGAAAGACAGCATTTTCCCCACAATTCTCCAGCTGGGTAACCTTGGCCTAGACTGCTCTGCTATATCCATGACTTGCCAAGGCTATATAACAGTAAGAGATACAGTTTTTAGCACTGTTTGTCAAGCATAGGGACTATGCTGAACTGGAATATTGGCATTGTTCCATTTTAAGAATGAGCCAGGAATATCTTAATTTCCATCAAGACAGCCATTCCAAAGAGGAAACCCAGTCTTCAAAGCAGTCACTCACATAAAGGACAGTGCTTCTAAGAGTATTTTTCCTATCATTGTATTTTGAGCAATGCCTCTGCATCAGAGATCTGTGATGACAAGAAGTACATTAGCTGGATGACACGTAGCTTCCATGAGGGACTGCTCATGAGTGTCTTCTAAACCACGTCAACGAATGAGACTTGACTGCAAACCAAATTAACATTTGCAGATGACACGAAAGTCACTGATGAGTCTCAGTGTGTAACAGTCAAGACATTAATAACATTTTAATTTTTAAAGAACTGAAAATGAATGAACCTATAATGTGAAACTGTCCATAATTCATCTGCTGGGAAATATCTGGAATCTGATCCAAAGCTCTTCTGAAAAAGGTGTTGTAAATAGCTGTCCTTCAGCCAGATAATCCAACAACTGTGCCCAGCCTCAGGCAGAAATGAACACTCCTCTTGCTAACATGCAATGGCATTGTTCAGCTCCTGCCATAACTAAGAGGAAGGAAAAGGAGGCCTCCTGTATAGTTCACGAAACTTACCTTTCAAAGGCATTTGGACAATAAAGACAATCATGGGTGTAACCAAAGCCTAACATTGCTACCTCAGTATCTCAACCAGATGGCAAAGCTTCCTGGGCTCTGACCTTGGTCTCATGTATTGTTCTGGTAGAAAACAAACACTCAACTCTGCTTTTTAGTGATTCCTTATTTTAACCTTGCCAGTGGAACTTGTGAAGGAGCTGTATACATCAGAGGTTTGGATCAAACCTCTCAGCCATTATTTTTGGTCCCTGCTAGTGACCAACTGCTGGCACTTCAGAGGAAGGTCAGGAAACAAGACAGAATGTGTCAACTGTGCTATGTAATTAGAGGCAAAATTCCTCTATAACTTCCACAGTGAGCCCACACAGTGTGACATTTAAAACTGACTGGCAGTCACTGAAACTTCATAAAAAACCCTAGGATTTCATTAACTCAGGAAGCTCATGCATATCTTTCCCGGATACTGTATGAACAATTACAGCCTTCCTGTTGTTGGACAAAGCCCTTTTCAGATCCCAACTTGTCCACAGGAGAAAAGAATGCCAATTCTTTCAAAGACCTGAAAAAAAGTCAGCAGAAGGAGCTGTAAAAGGCATTGTGGGCTCTGGAAGGGACCTAGCAGTGGAGAAACTGCTCAGACTCTGCAGAAAACCCTAAATCAGGGAAAAGATGGGCTATATGCGTAGAATCATGCTTGTATCTTTTAAAAGGAATGAGTTAATAGAAGTGATAATTGACCTCGTTTCTTGCACATATACATCAAAGCTGCTTCATTTGCTCTCTTAGAGAATAATTTGCATCATTTCACTTGAAATCAAGTCCTGTACAGGCTTTTTCACGCTTTGGCTGGTACAGAATAGAAATAGAACATTTTCATCTTAGAACACTGTACAGTTTGTAACATGGGGTTACAAAAAAAGATGGCTATGAGGCCCCTGCATCCTACTTCCTAGGTCACAGCAGCATTGTTCCATGAAGCCCTTTTCCGAGAGTCTTCTTCAGCTCACTGCTACAGATTGCCAGCACTGAGGTTTTCATCATCTACATAGAGAGGATGGAGAGACTGCTCTTCAGCCTGACACAGATCCCCAAACACTAGCTGCAGCACAGTGTGCAGACAACCAACCTACCCCTAGTGTTCTGGGAGGAGGAAGCAATCTCACTGTGAGAAGTAAACCCACAAAGAACTTCTATACTACAAAGCCTTAAGCCTTGCAGAGAAAACCCCAAGTTAGGGAACTTTTTATTTCTGTCCCTGATTAAACCCATCTTACATTGATGTATTTTCCTTGACATTTGAATTAATGAGCCAAATGCCTCTAGTGAATTCAAGAGGAGCCTGTGACATCTAAAACTGTTTCTATGGCAGCTGCATGATGATACAAAGTGTATCAGTGAAGCTATGACTTCACTGCAGAATCATACAGCAGGACAGATTGTTAGAAGTAATTTACTTAGACATTATGAGTGTTAACAGTATGGCTGTGAAGAAAATAGCTGCTTTATGTACATGAGATTTATATGTGCCTAGGCAAAGGGATTATCCTAAAAAATCATGACTTTGTCAAAATAAATCGTTCTTTTGACATAAAATAAATGCAGATTTCACTTACCCAGGGGGGTTTTCCAGGGATTCCACAGGGCACCATGCCCTGACCTCACAGTTTTTAACAGTATCATCATAATTCACACATCTTCCTGATGGAATTCCTGTAGAGAAACAAGCTCTTAGCAAAGACAAGAATTTTTCACCAATTAGAGACAGTTTCAATACATCAGTGGGTTCCTCCTCAAATGTAAGACAGGGAGCTTGACATTTCAGATTGTTACAGCTTTCTATAGGAGGAAGCTGTCAGAACTACACAAACCATGGTCCTGCCACACCTCATCAATCCTTATTTAGCCATTGGCTTGGGTCAACCAACAGTGTTTGTCATTGTTTGGGCTGAGGGTGAAGTAATTTCCTTCACAGTTTTATATGAAGTTACATATCTGAGTCTTTGAATAAAGTAAGAAACCAACTGTTTTGGTCAAAAGTTTATGTAAATGTGAGTGACTAAACCAAGGATATAAAGGTGGGCAGAAAACCTTAATTCTTTTTGCACTCCTAGAAATCAACATTTTCTGTGAGTGTTTGGTCTTTACCAGGGAAAGTGATAATTACATAAAAGAGCAATATAAATATCTCCCCTTCCATACCTACGTACGAAGTCTTACTCAGCTGCAATGTAAAAGTACCAAATAATAAGAGAAAATAACACCGCAGAGCAGGTATAACCCTTACTAATTATTTGGCTTTTTGCAGGTGAAGACTCAGCTACCTGCAAAACCAGTAAAAAGCCCATTCCTTGCCTACAATAATATTTTCCTTTGTTATTTCTGCCTTTTCCCATTTTTCACACTCTCTTCTATATTATGAAGCACAATAACTTTAATAGTGGAGTATTTAATTATTTATTTATTAACAGTCCCATACTTTTGCCAGTGAAAGTCAACATCACCAGGAAGGACAAGAAGGCTGCTCCTGCTCTACCTCCCCATGACAGACATCCACATTCTACCTGGCTCAGACAGGAAAAAGGGAGGAATGGAAGATTTGGCTTTAGACATTGGTGACTCTCATGTAATGTAATCACATTGAATAAGATAGAGGCATGTCAGGAAAGCAACCGGATGTATCAATGGAAGTTGATACTGGACTGACATTAAGACTTGCCTGCATTGGTACATTCTGCTGTATCCCAGACTCCTTTTGCACTAGTGCAAGTCCAGCTGTTAATCTCATCTGCCTCTTATAGAGTCTGCAAGTGATGACAACTGTCAGACAAAACAGAAAGGACACGTAAGTCCATAATGACAAACCAGGTCAGCTTTTTTCTATCATTCTAGGATAAAATGCCCTCCAAGATAAAAGTCAGATGGACATTTTCAAGTAATTGAGAACCTTTTTGAGTGAGACACCTGCACTAGCTGGATCAAAGTCTGCCTTGGTTTCACTTCTGCAACTTTTGGCTTTGTCAGAGACGAACTGATATATGCAAGAAGAGAATTTCTATTTTCCCATCCTAAATGATACAGGCAACCTGAGGTGACATCCTGGCTCTTCAGATGCCATTTGTGGAACACAGATTAACTGCAACAGGGCTTGATGTCATGCCAATACTTTCACCCATGCTGAGTTGTTACGTATGTAGACTTGGACTTCTGTCCCAAACTGTAACATCCTCTCCATAGGTTTTTTTTTAAGAAAGCTTAAAATACTTAGTCCTCAGCTTTCCAGAGTGATTGGTTTTGTGCTTCATGCTGACTGCTTCAAAAAACCTTGGCCTAACATTTTTACTTTCCCATGAATTGAATGTGTTACTAAAAGAAGGAAGGATGCCTCTGTTTTCAAGCTGACAGGAAAGTCATAGAGCTCATCTAACTCATAAAAGCACTGTCAACTTTGAAAAACTACTGTATGTTCAGAAGATACTTTCTACATTACATAAAAGCGATATAAAAGGTTTGCTTTGAAAAACAAGCCATAAGAGCTAGCACCATTTCAGTTTGACAACAGACTGTTCTGAAGGGAGATAAAATAGTATCTAGAGAACAGAAATACAAAGCAGCTGATCAATGTTCCCTTATTTATATCCTCTATTATGATGAGTCTTTTCCTCCTGAAGAACAGTTCTTTGGGATAACCATGTTGTTGGAAACTGGCAGCTCTGAGCAGCAGTAGGTGGGTATAGTACCTTAGTAAGGCAACTTCAATTTCCTGCAGACTTGATTCTATGTGAGATTGGGATCACTGCTCTCAATGTCCTGGCTTGCTGCCCTCCCATGAGAATGAAACCAACTTCATGAGCTTCAGCAGACTTTGTTCAGCAAACACTTATCACAGAGAACAGGCCTAGTTTGGCAGCAAAGAGGAAAATATGCCCTTTAGAGGCAATCAATTATTGCATATTCCTAAAACATCTTATTGTTCCTGAAAGTTGGTGCAAGAGCTGAGTGGCCATTTCATCTCACCCTGAATAGGAGACTCCACAGAGCAAACTCTAATCTCAGAAGGACTGGTGTAAAACTGAGATTATTCTACGGAGTTATTTTGGGTTTTCAGACAAGAAACAAAACTGCAAGTGTTTTTTAGAGGAAGCTTAGTTAACTCTGCCCAAGCAACTCCACCTTGTTAGATAACATCCTATGCCACACTCTTACCACAATGTTCCCACAACCACATCCACCTTCCGGGAATGGTCTAACACCAGATCAATGATCCTATTTGCTGCCACAAAATTCAAAGTGCTGAAAGCCAAGTCGTAACCAGACAAGCCCCAATATAAGATACATTTGCTCAGGCCTTATGGAATCAGGAACTGCCCAAAGAGCCACATCCTTCAGTTTGTTCTGAAGCTGGAGCTCCAGAGCTAAGTGTTCAGCACTGTTCCTGCCACCTTCTGTTGGTGGCACCATCTCTCCTCAGTACCACCAGGCTATGCCAGTCTGAAATAACCCTGGGACAATTGCAGAGATGAGGATAAATGGATGGAAGCCAGCATCATGCTGATCTTCTTCTGAGCCTGACTCTCCACCACCCAACACTTTGCACCAGCAAAAAGAAAGTGTAATGCACTTCTGGACTGGGAAGACACATCCAGCACCCACTTCACAGGGGTGACAATAGCCATGGAAGGCAATGGTAAAGCAAGCTTTTGGGTCACCAATGGCCACAGAAACCTCCAGTTTCTTATCTCACATTGCATGTGACACTGCTATTTGCTCTTAAATCAGTTTTGTATCAGGTCATGGGATTACAAGGGAGTGACAAAGTCACTACTTCTCGTAGCAGAGCCAATGCATGGCACATACTTTGGCTGCAGCCTCTTCAACTACACAGAACCAAGCACAAGCTAGAGCTGGTCAGTCTGCTGCAAACCAACATTTGTATCTGGTCCAGGGGATTGAGAAACATTTGTGAGGCCACCATCCAACACTGAAAACACAGGAGGTGAAGCTGCAAAAATGATGAGCTGTTAAGGTGGGCCCTGTAAATCTCAGGCTCAGAGTCTGAAAGACAAGAATATTAGCTAAGAATCCATTAGACCCAGATTAAAAGGACCAGGGTCTTGCAGCAGAAGACCCACAGAGAGGCACAAAATACACAAACCCTACAACAAAGGTCTAATGTTTTTCTTCCAGTCCTTTAGTATTTTAAATCACCCAAGATGCTACCTATGGCTGTAGTCATGACGAGATACTTGGAACCAGACAGGCTTCTTGCTGTTGGCATTGTCTTAAATGCTTTAGCAAACAGGAACAAGGTCCTTAGGCTTTTGCTGACCACAGTCCACACTGCTGGCTTGGTATCAGTGCCACTTCAGCAAGCAAAATCCTGCTACAGAATATGAATTGAAAAAGCTGCAAATAAGAATCAGAAACAGGTGGGACACATTTAGCTGCCAGAAGAGCCACAGAGAAATTGATTTTTAATAGAACAGTCAGACCTACTGTTATGTGTACATACACGTAGCGCTATTTATAATAAGAGAGACAAACAGGAGGGCTCAGACTGTAGAAGAAAAGCAGGAATAAGTGTTGTCTTCTCTTCCTAAATGCTCTAGTTTTCACATTAACATCTTCCCTCTGTCTGGGATCTGATCTCGGCAGCTCATCCGGACGTATTCCTCTTCTTGCCCTTGATGTTCCCATATAAGGTGATCTCTCTTTGCCCATGAAGCATGATTTGGATTTGCTCAGGTTTCGTTCCACTCTGATTTGCTGCCTCTATGGCCGAGCTCTCTGTTTTGCAAGGCAGTCATCCACACAGCAGTAGCTATAAAGGGAGGAGAAAGTCAGGAGGGAGCAATGAAGCCAGGCCTGCAGATCTAAATTGCTCCGGATAGTTTGTTTGCAGGCTCCATTCCCTTCCTTCCACATGTTGCCTCTGCACGATCCCTTTTCAATTAGCAGCTTCCATAAGCCTTTCGCAAGCAGTAGGAAACATAAGCCCTATCCAGAGAATTGGATGGAACTCTAGGGCTGACCTGTGATAATAAGCCTCATGTTACGTCATCAGGAAACTGCTTGAAATCCTGTATCACTCTCCATGCAAACTAACTTGGGAATTTGGAAAAATACACAAGAAATATATATGAACACTTTGACTCTGCAAGACTTGATCCAGCTATTGCATCACCCAAACTAAGATAACTTGAGACCAGTTAAGCATCAAACAAATATCTCAGCTACTTCCTGTAATATTTACCCAGGCTGCACTGAAAGCTATCATCTCTTTCATGCCTGTGAAGATTCTGTTGTGATACAGAGGTCAAGATGCTGAGCTAAGACTTCATTTTCTTTTTAGACAGTATGAAAATCCAGACATCACGAGAGACTGTAAGTATCAAGCAGTATGCAGGCAGCCTGTGGTAGCAGCGTGGCTGCTTTGAGTAGCACAAAACTGTTGGGAGGAAAGGATCATGAAAACATACAACTTTAAGGACAACAGAGGACCTCTGATACTTTCCCCAAGTTGGGAAGTCCCATAGAACTGGTGTCCTACATATGGGTTTGCTCCTGCCTTCAATCACTTGAGCTTTCAAATAGGTCAGCAAGCCAGAACTTAGGCAGTATAGTTCTAATGATGTTTGGTTTGGTCACAGAGGTCTCCTTCCTCAAGAGTCAGGACAATCAGACTTCATGGGTTTCCACCATGACAAAGTTAAAACAATTTCACTATCATTTTTTCTTCTTATCTTGGTGTTTTCTAAAGTTTTCAGACATCTTTCCCCTTCTTTATCTGTTGCCTCTTTAATGCTACAGAGACATGAGAAGAGGGGAATGGTCCTTTGCTTCTTAGAAGGTGTGGGGACTGAAATAGCCTGGTGTAAAGCAGACTCTTTGAGCAGCAGCCTCGCACTATAACCCAGCACAGAGCCCTCATCATCCTCAGCACTGCAGGCACAACTGCTCTCTACTCTGCACCAAAGTCTGAAGAAAGGATGTGTATCAGTATCTACAGAAACAGTGTTTCTCTAGCCTGAAGTGGTCCCTATTACCTATTAAAGCAGACCTGGCCCAGAGCACCCACAAGAAACACCATCTTCATTTCTCCCTGTGTGTATTCCACACGCTCAAAATACTCATCAGAAGAAAAGTGTAATTGATACCTGGAAAACATGCCAAAGGAAAGCAGATCTCTTCTGGGAACTTGTAGGTAAATACAATTCCTAAAGGTCAGTATACAGCCTGAAAGCACAAAGGAAACATGATCTGGTTTTAAAGTTCAAATGCAGAAGTCAGGAGATTTGGATTATGTTCCTGGCTTTACCACAGCTTTCGTGCACAATCACAGGCAACCCATCCATCCCCTCTGTAACTTAGCTTAGCCAGTTAAAAGCTAGGACACCAATGCAGTGTCACTTTTCAGGCTTCCCATTAAAACCAGTAAATCACTATTTTATGAAGCATTTTCTGTTCCTCAGAAAGAAAAAAAAAGGAGCTAACCTAAGATAGACGCAGTGCTTAGAATTGCAAAGTATTACATTTATGATTGCTATTTACTGAGTCAAATTCTGCAGTGATTTACAACCTGTGCGTTTCAATTGGCACCAATTTAATATGACTCACTGCATATTTTAATCTATCATCTGTGGAATCACATGGGATTCTGAGACTATCCAAGAAGCTAATTGCAATAGCAAAGGCTCCAAAATCCACCTATTTAAGGTCTAAGCATGGGTTTTGAAGGATCTGAAACAGAAAAGCTTGCAGATCGAGAGATACCCATTTCATAAGTAACATTCACTTCAATATATAGCCTATTTTTGATTGTTTGGTATGCTGGAAGCTCCTGTCCCTGCCTCACATTTAGCATAGCTAGCACTACATATTTATTGCTACTTTGAGGCACGTTGACAACTGATGTTCAACCAAGAGGACATAAATTTGCCATTTGCCCCTGATGAAGCTTGGGCACAGGACTGGCATCCTCTGAACATTTTCCCATTTCAAGGAAATGAAGTAACCATTCACCTGATGGATGTATCAGCCACACTTGACATCTCTTCATGCTGCCAAAGGCTGCCAGAAGTCTTAATTGGGTAACTGCATCAATCTGTTTGTACATCTCCTACACATGCGACAACAGCCTCCCTCTGAAGAAACCGCAGAGCTAAGTATATACCGTCGAGGGTGAATCTCAAACCTATTTCTGCTGTTCCTTGCATCAAGAGCACTTGTGCTGTGAAGAAGCCCCACAAGAGACTCGGCCCATGGAGCACACACCCCAGCATCACCCACAGCCACACTTCCCACACAGCATGGACAGGACCCCAGTGCTAAACCCATGTTAGGAATGGTGCTGGGGCTACACCCCATGGCACAGGCAGGGCCACTTTGGTCTGGAAACGAGGAGAAAATCCCAATTCCTGCCTAATTCAGGGCGGGAAAGGTGTGCGTTGAGGCGGGGGCTGAGCATCCCAGAGCCCCACCGGGCTGGCAAAGAGGCACGGCCGGGAGGCCTCACAGTGCGGCCCGCTCCACCTTACCTCCCCTCGGGCTGCGAGGAACAGCGAAACAAGCGAGAAGGCGCGGACCCGCCCTCCATCAGCGACGTCCACCCCGACCCTGCCCATCCCGCCGGGGCGGCCGCGCCTCCCCACAGCCCAGCACCGCCTCGCCGCGCCCCGCCGCTCTGCGCATGCGCTGACAGCCCCTCGCTCTCCTCCTGCCCTCCATTTTCCCGCCGCTCTGCCGCGTTAGCAGAGGCACGCCGGAAGTGACGCTACCGTCTTGGCCTGGCAACCGTTACTACGGTAACCGGAGGACGAGGCCGCTGCCGTGCCCGTGCCTCAGGGCGCTGCTCCCGGACCCGGCCCTCGCTGACCCCCCACAGTCGCGGTGAGAGGCCTGGACCGTCCTTCGGAGGCCGTAGGGGGCACTGAGGGAGCGGCCGGGTCGTGCTCCGCCGAGCCTGGTGCCAGCTCACCACCTGCGGGCCTCGCTGAGGTGGTGCCTTCACCTGTCCTCCTCGCAGCGCCTCGCTGACGCCTCCTGAGAGCTCTTCTGCAGAGGTTTTTTGTTCCAGGACACGATAATGAGTGACCAAATCCAGTTCATTGTTGATAAGCTCAATCAGGAGCCCTTCAGGAAGAACTACAATTTAATCACGTTTGACTCCTTAGGGTCAACGCAGCTGTTGCAGCTGCTCAGTGATGTTCTGGGAGAGATTGACCCAAAGGTAAGGAAGGCAATCAGAGGTGTTCAGGCCTGTATAGTTGTGGACATTTCAAATGGGGTTGACACAGAAATCTGCGTTTATTTAGGTCTGGCTCTGCATAATCTTGTGGCATGTTTGGTTTACCCGAGTAGTTTGTATGGAGCTTCCTGGAAATAAATGTGCCTGGCAAGAATCCTTCCTGTCTGTACATCTAAGTGTTTTTGGCAAACCAGCAATATTTCTTGGGCCAGGGATATTGGATGCCTGTCCTCTGGAGACTGATGACTGTGTATTTCTCCCTGGGAATCAGGATACAGCTCTTAACTGGGTTCATGCTGACAGCCACTGTGTTCTTAAGTCGAGTGTCAGGCTGTGTCTTGTACAACTGGCCAAGAACTGAACCATCAATTAGCTGTTGCAGTAGATATTGTATCCCTCTCTTCTGAGGCTACCAAAACCATATAAGGTAGAAGGCATCGTTCATACATCTGGAGTGCAGATACATGTGCCTTGGTGTGCTTGGATTTCTGGCTTCTTTGGTGGGAGTGATTGTTTTGTCTGCATAGGTGAGGCCTCATGAACAGGCAGAATGTATTCCTAGAGTAAATTCACCTGAATAAATCCATTAGAAGAGAATTGAATTTCAGTGCTAAAAAGGATGTTCTGTAATGGAGCATCTCACTGCATTGACATATCATGTGATGAATGGAAAAATTCTTTTAGTGTTGCTAGCTAATTAACATGACTTGGACAAATGGTGGGTAATTAATTTTCTTTTTAAACTATCCAGCATGCTGTTGATATTAGAGAGGAGATGCCGGAACAAACAGCTAAAAGGATGTTGAATCTTCTTGGTATACTTAAATACAAACCTCCAGGAAGCGTATCAGACTTGTAAGTATCTATTTACCTCCAAACCATAGTAAAACATCTTTTACAGTTTATACGGACCTTGAATTCAATAGCTGGGTGCATTTTTGACCTTCACTGTCCCAGTGGATACATGTAATGCCTTGAGGACAGCCGGTCCGTTGTCCCTGTAGGGTGAGCTATAGGGGATGCCAGCCAAGACTGCCCCTCGGGCCACGCTGCAGCGGCTGCTATTGCGAAGCCAGCCAGGAGAGGGTGCCCCATGACTGGCAGGGGCACTCCCTTCCTCATCCGTCCCCTTCGGACCAGCAGCCCGAGGCTGGATTGCACCCTCCTGTGCCTGGTTGTAACCCAGAAAACCCACACTCTTCCCATATTGCCTTTATTCCCGAAGAATATCACAGAAAAGGAAGAGTCATGGTAGCTGGCTTTAACCTTCTGATGTGTTACGGGGGTTTTATCTGTCCCAGGGTTGCAGAATTGGGATCATAAATAGCAATAGACATCATGAATGTTTTGTTTTCTTAACAGCATCAAGAAAATCATTAGGCAAATGGAGGAGGAACATCAAAATACTGCAAAGTTTTTGTTCCAAGCCAGTGCACTTTACTTTGATGTATTTCCTTTTTGTTGTTTTCCTATAGGAGTGCATTTCGCCAAGGGTTAGTGACTGGAAGCAAACCTGTAATTCATCCTCTCCTACACTGGCTTCTTCAGAGGACCAATGAACTCAAGAAAAGAGCTTACCTGGCACGTTTCTTGGTAAAACTGGAAGTGCCAGTGGAGTTTCTACATGATGATACTGTGGCTGACATCAACAAACAGGTACCATTTTTCATGAATGCCAACATCTTATGTTAAGTCAAGTGCCAACAGGAGGAGTTACTGCTGAGATACATGTTCAAGTGAGGTATATTAAAAGCATGTTGGAATCAAGGATGAGCAAAGATTTGTGATGAGAAATATATGTCTTGACCATCTTTCTTCCAATAACCCTGAAATTGTGTATTAATAGGTAGCATCAAACTAAAAAGTTTTAAGCCCAGTAAGTACTTAACGCTAAATAATGTTCAGAGCCATGTTGGCCAAGGTAGATTTTTGTTTCTTAATTTTTTAAACACTTTTTGTACCCCCTATGGCCTATGAAATGAATGCTTTTAACTTCATAAATTGCCACTTCAGACTAGTGCAGAAAATATCAGGACCAAAAGCCAATGTCTCCTAACTGTCAGTTTTCTTTAGAGCTTAATTTTTGTGTTAGCCTTATCCCATGTCTGCCTCAACCATTTTTTTTTTTTTTTGTGAATAAGTAAAAGAACTGCTTCTTCCTGGCTTGACATTCCTGCTCATTATGTTCCCACTTCTTTTGTGAGCCTTAAACGTTGATTTTAGATAGTCAGACTTGGTGGGTTTGAAATGTAAAGCTTAAAAGTGAACCAGAGTTACGGTTTTAGATCTGTATTATCTGAGGTACATATTTACGTAATTTTTATCCAGTTTTCTCTGTCTTTTGCTATGTACAGTGCAAAATCGCAGCAGTTTTGAACTTTTGTACCAGGTAACTTGATTAATTAACTGTGCACCAGCAAAGCTGTGTAGTTTAACTGAAGCTTGACTAAGTCCTTTATTTATTTTGTTGCCACTGACAATATTAGATGTGTAATTTGGAGTAACTAAGCAGAAGTAGCAAAGAGAGAAAAGAATGCAGATTGTATGGGGGTCTTTTTCAGTATGTCACAGTTTCAGTATGTATAAATATCTAACTCCATTATTTCCATTACCTAAGATGTGTTCCTTTTTGGGATTAGAGTAATATAGCTATCTTATTAACTAATACCCTGCTGATTAATTCAGAACAGAAGCTGGATAATATAGTGCCTTGTGTAAGTTAATATTACAATGCAAATATTTAGATACTATTGAGTAAAAGAATTTAGCCTAAATAATTTAGATACAGGCTTCCCACAGTGTCTTTTAAGAGAAACATTTCAAATATAAGAATCTTAGAACATGGTCAAGTTTTAGGGTGTATAGAATCATAGAATGGTTGGAGTTGGAAGGAACCTGACAGATGATGCTTTTGTAGATCATTTAAATAAGACACTCAGGATACTGGCCACCTTCCCAGTTGTGTTGTGATTTAGACATTGGATTGGCTCCAGTATTTAAAGTAAGCAACTTCAGGCATAAATCTAGTCTTCAGTGAGCTGCCCCCAAGTGCCAGGTATCTTTCTTTCCACTACAGGAACTTGGGTGTTCTTTGATCATTTGGTTGTGTCATGCACTTTGGGTGCACATGGGGTAGCTGCAGCTTTTATTTGGTGAAGGTGAGAAACCTGCCCTTCATTATGCTCTGGCAAAATGTGCTCTGCCCTTGTTTGAATCTTGCCACTGGGCTTGAAATTTTGTGTCCCAATAAGGAAAAGACTCACTTAAAATCCTCTTTTGCAAGAGGTAGAGAGTCCATGCAAAGGGAAGCTGCTGGACATCAGCAATCAGGAATATAGCCGCTCAGAAACTACCTGCTATTCATTATTTGTTAAAGTATTTCTGCAACACCCAAGCGATACCATGCAGGCCAGTTGAATTTGTACTCTACTTTTCTATTATCTTGTTCTTCGTTGTCCAGTGTGTCCATACCTTATCATACCTTTATTTGCCAGTTAATCAATTATTTTATCTTCTTCTCCATAGCCATTTTATTGCCTTTTTTTATTTTTATTCATTCATTCCAGCTTGTCAGTGTGTTGATATTAAAACAACCAGAAATGAGCAGAGCATTCCAGATGCAAGTTCCCCATGGTTTCATAGAACAGAATTGCTGCTTCACTACTCATAGCTAGGATGTCTTTGTTTGAACTGGCCCTTGCTGTTGCCATTTTGTTTTCAACATTCATATCGATTGCTCTTTCCAGGAAGTAAGCAATGACTTGATCTTCTCTTTTTAGATTTTTCCATCTCACTGAATGGCTGTTTCTGTGGAGATTATCTTTCCTTGTGTCTCAGCTTGCATTTCTCCCAAGTTGAATCTAAATTTGTTTCCTATCCATATTTCTAAACTCTTTCTGTCCCCTGTTATTTCTCTACCCACACAGACTTTCACACTGCCTCTCAGTTTAAGATTACTGGTGGGCACTGTACTGATGTGGAAGTAGCACACTGTCTACTTCTTTCTAACTACTGAACTGCATATAAAAATCCCTGTAATATACTGAGGGCATGATTATGCAATGTGTCAAAACTGTTTCTCACGTGTTAAGTCAGGTGTGCTCTTGGACTGCTTTGATGGGTTGAAGCTCAGTGCTCTCTAAATTCAAGCCCCATTGATTTGATCAAATACATTGTGAGATCAAACTCTTACTTTTTGGGCTGATAAATTTATGTATGTGATATACACACAATAAGAGAGAATAATTTGTTAATATAGCATCATCCCTTTCAGATAACGTGTTGTCTTCCTGTTTTGAAAATGCACTGTGTATTATAAGGTGAAGATACCAAAGAAATTGTGAAACTTCTGAGTGAACCTTCGAGTAGAAGATAATTCACTGTGTTTTTTTAGTTTTGCTTTATAAGTTGACAAGCTTTCGTGATGGAAAAAATACCTTTAATTCTTGTTCTCATCATACTTCTTTTTTAATATTTGCTGTCTTAATAGTAAAGCAATATGTTGATCTGAAAATTGTTAGCTCATTCTGCATGGTTTTTATTTCATTTTATAGTATGAAGAACTGATGGAAGCATTTAAAAACCTACATAAGGAGTGTGAGCAGCTCAAAACATCTGGTTTATCTACTGCAGAAATAAGAAGGGTAAAAAAAATCTGACAAAATCACACAACTTTTTTTGTTAGGGTTTTTTTGAATGTCAGTAGTTCTATTTTTGTTGGGTTTATGGACTCACTGCAGTGTAA
This sequence comes from Psittacus erithacus, assembly GCA_009867235.2. Lineage (NCBI taxonomy): Eukaryota > Metazoa > Chordata > Aves > Psittaciformes > Psittacidae > Psittacus > Psittacus erithacus. The sequence goes on from WYDI02027928.1 coordinate 58,749, forward strand.
GTTATAGAGGTCAGAGCCGGTGAGCACTGCAGCTGCCTTTTGAAACTGTTCTCTGTTGGCAAACAGCTTAGCAAATCCTCACTCATGCTTAGAGCTGAGCTTTCTGAAGCAGATTGGGAACTAAGGCTGCCAAGACTCTGTTCAGCAGGATTTTCAAATATTAGAACTCCCTTTCCTCTGAATGCAAACTGCTACAAAGCTGTTTGCTTTACTAATGCAGGGTAATAATTTCAGAGGGAGTTGGATGAATTAAGAGCTTAAGTCAATAAAAATGATGATCCTGTGTGGCCCAGGTGTTAAGCAATGAGATTTGCCTTGTTTCAGCGAAATATTGAGGAGTGTGTACAGCTTTTCAGTAGGACATACAGACAAGTTAAGCAAATGTTGAGATAAAGTCTATATTTGGAGAATTTATTTCCTTTTCTCTTGTAACTATCAATCTGTGGAGCCCTGCTGCTGTAAAATAGGAGAATAATAATTAAATTCATGGTTTAGCACTATAAAATGCTTCTTCCAACACAATATTAATACAAAGAGTGGCAGCAAACATCATGCATCTGCAACTTTGAGCAAAATTGTGTGCCTGTTCTAACTTTAAGAACCATATGTTAGACTGCATTAGGTGTTGAATTGATACTGATTTTTTGCAAGGTGGTTTCTGTTTGTTTGGTTTCATTTTTGGAGAAATCCACCTGCTTTTATTTTAAATGTTCACATTAATAATGGAAAGTGCAGATGAAGCAATGTCAGCAGAAAGAAAGTAGGAACTGTGGGGGAAGAGAGAAGAGAGATTGGAATCCTGTATGTTCTGATCATAGATCAATAAAATTATAACCACTTCAGTGTATTCAGAGAAGAATTCTGATTTTCATATTAATTTGAACAGAATTTAGTCCAATCCATATGATACTGTAAATAAATTAACATTTCTGTATCTATTTTTTTCTGCTTTTTAGGACATTGATGCAATGGAAGAGGAGAAAGAACAACTTGTCAAAAGAGTGGAACGTCTTAAGAAGAGGGTAATAAGGGAAGTAACACTATTACGTTTCAGTGTCATAGTCCTTGGCTTGCAACTCTGATTTTGGAATGCAAACAAGGATTAAGATAAACATACTCTATGTCTAGGAAAGAGTCAAGTAACTAATTGACCCACAGGGAATCTCCCTAGGCGTTAGTCCAGAGCTTTTAAGAATCTTGGGTCCAGAACTTTGCTGTCATTTCTGAGTAGTAACATGTATGGAAAGGAAGTGCTCAGTGAGCTTGTGAAACACATGATCTCTTTAATGTATTTCTCAACTATCTGACAGTAACATGCACTATTTATCCACTTGCTGTAGGTGGAGACAGTACAAAATCATCCACGAATTCTTGAAATAGCAAGACAGCTTCGTGTAGAAAAAGAAAGAGAAGAATCTTTGGCTCAACAGAAGCAGGAACAAAAAAATCAGGTACTGCCATAAAAGCATACCTGTTAAAATAAATGTTGACGTGTTTGGGAATAATGCATTAAAAAGTACATGAGGAACAACAGTCCAGTGTTCTCCCAGCCCCAGAAAATTAAATCCCATTTAAAATATCTGTGTACATTTGAAGGGAAGAGGCTTGACCCTGAAAGATCCGAAGACCTCATTCAAAGAACTTGGCTTCTTCAGCTGCCACTGACATCATCATTTAGCAGTCCCAGGATATGTTCCATGACTTACTGTTGTAGTACCCAAAGAGAATTCTTTATGGGAGTGAGCAAATGTTTCCTTAGATTTGTATCTCTGCATCTGTACTAAGATTTCAAGGGCTGAGGAACACAGCAAGTACCTCAGCTTTTCACTGGGTGGAATATTGATTCAGGAGCAACCCTGGGATTTGGGTCCCTGAGTCTGACAGAGATTATCCTAGGGAACATCCAAACATCCAATTCCTCAGCTATGTTGTCAAAACAAGATTCTTTTATAAAATCCAGTGCAATATTGATGTATCATCTTCCCAAATTCTGTAGCATTCATTTCAACACTGTATTAAAAGGGGAAACCCCCTCAGATTTCTAGTATTGCAGTCTGTCTCTGGATGTGGAGTCGATGTGAATCAGTTGGCTGTCAAGCTGCTGAGCCTTTGCTTGAACCCGGGTGAGATCACAAGTAAATGAATGTGATGTCCAGCTGATTCCAGTTCATGATGCACATCATCTGAATCACAAAAATGATCATCAACTGGGTGTTATCTGGCACAAGCTTCCCAGTGTGCTCTCAGGTTGGACAGTGGATCTCTGTGACAACTCAGCTGCATTGCAAGAACTGCAGTAGAAGGATAGTTAGCTGCTGCAATCCTGAGTCTTGTTGTCTTTTTGTTGTTATTGTTCTGATGTTCAAGCTACTTGTATTTTTGGTTGAAAATTAAGCAATGAATTTCTGCCATAGAGAAGAAACCGCTTTGGAGAACAAGAATCCTCAATGAACACTACAGAATATTGAGTAAAGTCAGGCCAATTACTGAGAATTTGTTTTGGCATGTTCCCTTGGGAAACAATCAGCAGATATTCATAGCTATCATTTTTTTATACTTGGGATTCTTTTTGATACTCTTTTGTTTTAGGTGTTTGAATATGCATTTCAAAGGAATGAACTTATCTGTGTCCCATTCTCTCTCTAAAGTTGTTCCATGCAGAGCAGAGATTGCAAAGAGCACAGCTCCAGCTGAAAGAAATGCTTCATGCAGTAGTGGATTCAAAACCTGAAAGTAAGTTGTAATCTATAAAGGCTGGGGGTTTACACTTCTCTGTTAGAAATGAAATCAAAATTGGGTGGCTGTCAGTAATATGGTAATGCCAGAAAGTGTATAGAACTTAAGAGGATCTAAGGAAAGAAATAGCTCATGTTCTAAAGGCACATGCTGGAGATCCTAAGGCTGAATGTGCCTTGCTACAAAAAGCCAAGGAAACAATCACAAGGAAAGATGATATTAATCATGTTTTTGAGGTCCACTTCTTAAAAAACCATTAAACCAGTTAAATACTGAATACTGACCGTAATACTCTGCAAGAAAAAACACAGTTGGAAATACAAGGGGTTGGAAAAATTAGAAACCACTTACTAAATCAGAAGTTTGTCTTCTCAAAGGTTTTATGCCTTTTATATGTGTAATTGGGTATTGGTGAAATACTGCTTCTGAACTTTTTTTCCTCAATGAATGTACAGATACATGAAATACTCTGTTTTATTCAGTGTAGGTTTGTTTCTTCTAGTTACCTCCTATAAATACTTTGAAAGTTCGGAAAGCTTTAAGGCCTCTTTCTCATTTTGTAGTGCAATTTTGTGTTGTAGTTTTGTGTGGTACTAAAAATAAAACTACTTTCTAATTAGGCTTTTTTTCTATAGATCATGGTTTATATATATGCATACACTTACATATGATTATGTTTATACATATTTTTACTAGACACATCTATATATTGAGGCCTGTATATTTAGATATGAATACATTTGTTTACATATGATAACACTTTATTCTCATTACACTGTTGTAGCTGATTGAGTTGTCTGTTGCTGTATTACATTAATCACAGAATCACAGACTGATTTGGGTTGGAAGGGACCTTCAGCTCATCTCCTGCACAGGCAGGGACACTTTCCATTAGAGCAGGTTGCTACAAACCCTGTTCAGCCTGGCCTAGAACACTGCCAGGGATGGAGCAGCCACAGCTTCTCTGGGCACCCTCACCACCCTTGCAGGGAAGAACTTCTGCTGAGATGAGCTAAGAGCTCATCTCAGTCTCCCCTCTCAGTTTAAAGCCATCACCTCCTATCTTAACACTACAGGCACTTGTAAAACAGCAAGATTGTTTCTCCTCATTTTCAGTGGTACCTCAGTCTGCAAATCATCTCAGCAAATAAATTATAGTAATTGTGGAATAATTAGTACTATATGATTGTTTATAAAAATAGCAGGTGGGAAGCAGTTGCAGTTACTAGATAAATGCATAACTAACTGTCTCCAGAGGCTATGATTTGGCAATAGCTAGGTTTCTGCTGGTTTAATCACTTTGAGGGAAATATAACAAGGATTAGCCTGGCAGTTTGACAATAAAACTGGGAGTCAGGTTAGGGTTTGGTGCTTCAGATGTATGTGATCTTTGGCAAATCACTTACCCCCTTCATTGTATCTCTTGCACTTAGTCGCTAATAACACATCACAGGATCAATAGATGTTTTATGTGCTGTTCATACAGAGATTTATAGGCAAATACTTTACTGCATGTAAAGTAGCATGGAGGTGTATGACTCAGAATGATCCTTTCTCAGGGCTTTTCCAGTTGCATTCGAAGTTGCTGTGGTAAAAAAAAAGCCATAGAATTATTTTTATTATACATATAAATTACATCCAAAATTACAGAATCTGTCTATAGATTTAAACTGCACAAAGGAAGTCATTGTCCTGCTCTTTTAGGTGCAGTTAATATTCCCATTGCATCACATAACTGCTTTGGCAGCCGCTCTGAGTTGGAGTTTTTTCCATCACCACCACGCTGCATTGCTGTTACTTTGTAATTTTACTTTAATTCTTTTATGATGCTCATTAGCTGCTGAACCACAGATTGAAGTAAGAGTATCTGAACTATCCTCTCTACTCCAAGGGACCTGCAGTGGATTTTATAACTGTTCCATTTTTGCAGTAGATATCAGGCAGTTTATACAGCAAAGCTGTGTCAACAGTTCTATTTCAGTTCCTGGGGTTTTTTTAAGGCCAATGGAAACTTGATGGGTTCGGTTCACAGAAGCAAAGGTAACATAATAAAAGGCAGTAAACATGTCATTTAATTGTTGAGATGAAAATAAAGATAAAGTTAACGTATTTAATTTCCTTATCTTGAGTCCTGCTTGCAGGGGAAAAAGTGTTTGGATGTTCTGAAGAAAAATTCAGAGTCATTACTCAAGAAAACTTATGTTGAAATGTTGCCCAAACAGACTCCAGGATGTTGCTCTGGAACTGCTTTTCTCTGTAGTAGTTAAAAAGACAAAGCCTGTAGTAGCAATTGCAGAATGCCAACTGTGTGTTTGATATAATTGAAATGAGGTGACCACAGTGCACTGAACAGGATCACATTTGTTTTAAAAGCTTTGTTGGGCTACAGTTAACACAATTTATTTTACTTTAAAAACTCCCTCTGGCTGCAGTTTAGTCCCTCAGCTGCCTGCTCAGGTCAGTATAACTTGTGTGCTGACAGGTTAGGAGATGCTTGGTAGGTGTGGATTTTCACTGGAATTTAGACTTTCCTTTAAAATGATTTTATAATACTTCAGGTGGTTTTACTTCCAAAGCAAGACACAATGATTGAAGTTGTTGATAATGAATAGAAGCTTTTTTGTGTCTTACAGATGCTGCTTTGATCACTTCATCCTATAATTAAGTTAGGATGAAGTACTTTAAAGAAATTAAAAGGAATGCAAGTAGCACATATCGATGAGTATCATTTGTATGCAATTAGCATCAGTCTGCTTTAGCTAAGCCAGGAAAGTACAGCTTATGGTTAGTAGGTTTCTAACTCTTGGAAATAGAATATTTAGAAGACTTTGTATTGTATCATGAAAACCAGGTGATTGTTTTGAAATGCTTTGTAGACTAAAGTTGATCATACTTGTTTCTACAGCAGGCTCTTTAGTGGTTTAACTTCAGTACTACTCAGTACATTAACTACAGAGGGGCAGTTGCTGTTGATAGCAGTAACATGAATTTAGGGTTTCTGGGGGTTTTTTTGTGGTAGTCTTGTTATTCCAGATATGAATAACGTTTTTATTAGCACTTGACCACTTGTCTGCATAACCCAGCTCGTGCTTCCTCAGCGAGATTCCCATCTTTTTGCTTTGAATATCTCTGCTGGCACAAACAGAAGTGTTTAATGCCAAGAATTGAACGGAATTACTGAAGTTCTTGATCTTTGCTCATTTTATAGGACATGATTGTTCACTTTATTGGCAGAAATAAGAAGTGGATGACTAGCTGGAAAATATTGATTGAAAGAATGTATTAAGATGGTTATTGATAAACAGTGAAATGTGTAATTTCTATACTTCATTAAGTTAATATGTAGTAATAGATTTAGAGCACTGAGAACCTCGAAGGTACCGTTGTCGTGGTATATTATAGATGCATTTGGTAAAGGACAATGGCTTAGGTGGAGCTTTATTTCCATCTTGAAATGATTTCTTTATTATAAAGTCACTGTCAACTGATGCAAGCTCAGGGTTTGAAGCACTTTTACACTCACCTAATGTCTCTGATGAGAATTCAAGCCTGGTTGGTCAGATTCATAGTATTGCTGTGGCTGACTTCTTTAAGACCATTGACTCTTAACTGGCACCCTATTTTGAAGAACAAACAAGGCAGCATAATTCAACGTGGGCTCTGTTAAGAGAATTGAAAGGAGTTTGTTGAAGGTTTTAGAAAGAGAATTGATCAGGGAATCATCACCAAATGGATGCGTTTCTACTTGGGACATGCAGAAATCAGTGTGGGGCTCTTTTTTGTTTTGTATTTACATTGGACACCTGAAAGAAAACAGCAGATGAGGACTGGTGAGATCGCCAGGAGTACTAAAAATAGGGGCAATGACTGAATAATGAGGAGACTGTTGATTCGAAGTGACCTTAATCACTTAGGAAGCCAAGTCCATGCCAACAGTATGCATTTTAAGGAACAGCAGAATGCCACAGTATTCCTCTAGGATGTCATTATAGCATGTGGGACATTTTCCTAAGAAGTGACTCTGAAAAGGACTTGTGGGTCATGGTATAAAATGGGAGAACAGTCTGAAAGATTTGGTGCTATCCATATATTTATTTCTGGAAGAAAATGTAGTGGGAGAGTTGTATTACCTCTTCTTAGCTCTGATGTATTCATCACTGCAACACTCTGTCCATTGACCAGAATTCAGGAAGAATGTTGAAAGGTCAGAGAGATTTTTGAAGACCATCAATAATGATAAGCATGGAAAGAATAACTTACAAAGGCAAATTCTGGAAGCTTTTTAGTTCTTCAAGGAGATATCAAAGGGATGATTTTGATCATAATCTGTCAGTGTTTGCATATGCCAGGCCTCTGATATCACTTCCAATTTCCTTCTGCTAAATACTGGAAGCTGTGGAGGGAATAATTTACATACTCTCTCAGTGAGGGTGGTTGCAGAAAGGGAAGTAAGGCTTTGATGGAAGTGAATGGCGTGTGGAAGTTTGTTCTAGACATGCCTTCCTATGTGGTATTAAACAAAGTGTTGGCAGGTGGTCTATAAAGTGAGTGCTCTTCTTGCACTGTCCCCTTTTTTTTATTTCCTGGTTTGAAATCAGTTATTGCTGTAAATAGTTTTGGTACAGGATGCACACAATTGGTAGCCTGAAGAGGGAAAAGAAGTAAGTGAATCAAGTTTTCATAGAAGGGTTTTAGATCTATGAGCAGAATTATGCACAGAAAATTGCCTCTTTTCTACATGACTGAGCAAGCAGGAAGAAACTCTTCTCCCATCCCTGTCTTTGTAATAATAATAACAAAAAAATCTGAATGGAAAACATGAGTTGCTCTTAGTAGCTCTCCACATGTAAATACTTGGTTGGCAGAACCTTGCTAAAATAACCTTAGGGCACAGAGCCAGGCTTTCTGTGCAGCTTACGTATGTGGATTTTGTAACCATAAGTCAATGTTGAAACATTAAAAACAGAATTTATATGTGTAATGGAAAGATTTAAAGCATGCTTGCTTTTCTTTCCTCCAGCCTGGGAACTGGAAACAAGAATGTTTTTCAATGAGACAAAGATTAAACCAAAACCTGCCCTACGTTTTGTTTTTTCAGATTCTGTTAAGCAGCAAATGTAGCTCTCAGGTAGTTACTTCTCCCTGTGCTATGTTGAATTGTATAGGAGGGAAAATATATCCAGAGTAGTTAGGAAAGAAACTACATTAGTCATGAGGGATGTTGACATCATCATGTCTTTCCCCATAAAGATGTCAAGTCTTAACTCGCTTCATTGCTTGCTGGGCCGTCAAGAGTAAGCGTGATGCAGAACCAGCCAGTGTGTAAAAGGAGTTGGTAGCAGCTCAGAGGTTATCTGAGAAATGGATCTAGATAGTGATCAAGGCTATGCCCTGTGGAGGCAGATGTCCCCACTCTCCTGAAAGCAGTTGTTCAGGCGTGGTCGTTTCCTGAGTGTCATATCTACAACAAATCATAGAGGCATGTACAGTTTTATAAGGAAACTGGAGAGGTGGAAGAAATAAAGTATAGGCTGTAGATGCAGATTTCTTTTGCTACTAAGAGGAAAGTAGGAAATCAGTTTGATTAAAATATTAATATCGGCATAATTAAATTGATATCACTTTGATTTCAACACCAAAGGTCTTGGTTATAAATATCAAACTGTGTTTCTAGTCAGTTCTGAGGTGGTAATTCTGCTCACAGCATACGTGGGAAGCTTTGCTGCATTTGCAGAGCTGGTAGATCTCTAGTGAGACATTAAAATGTGCTCCCTCCTGCCCAGCTCTGTCATGGGCTGAGGAAGACTGGAATCAAGTTCTTCTGGAAGAAAGAAGTGGGAAATCTCAATGAGTCCAGGTGTGTTTCTCAGGGTATAGCTGAATGGCTTTTGCATACCCATTCTGTTAACCCATTCTGAAACCAGTATCAATGCTGTTTGTTTTGCACAAGATAAATGACTTTTCCACAGAGGGGAAGAGATCCTGTGGCAGTGTTGCTTTTCATAAACACAGAAATCAACAAACTGCTGGAAAAGAGGAATTCCCATTCCTTTTCAGTTTATGTTGACTTGACTTTGTTAACAACCCTGCTTTCCCTAGGGTCTGTTTTCTTCTAGTTCTTGAGGCTTTCTCAAGAGCTAACGGCTTATTTCTTCTCTGGCAGCTAAACCCAGTAGCTTTCCTTTCAGTCTGAGCTGGGAGCAGAGGGTGAGGAGGATCTAGAAGCCCTGGGGGCACATTTTCCTAGGCTTCTGTTTCACTTTGCTCTGACCTCCTCCTTTTATAATCAGGGATGTGGTCAGCAGGCTCTTTAGCCTGAGAACCACAAGTTCTGCTTTCACCTCCCTCCTTTTCTGTCTTTGTTGCATTTTTTTTTAGCTGTGTATTGTTCTTACCTGTAGGTACCTGTATTTATCTGCTAAGGAGGCTAAATTACCTGGTAAGAGCCAAGTCATCCTAAGCATGTGTCGTGGTTTAGGCCTGCCACGCAGCTGAACCCAGGACAGCATGGTAACATGCAGTGTGCACCAGGCTTGTGTAGAGCAAGACTTACAAATGGAGTTGCTTTTCTCAACAGATTTTTTTATCACTACTCAGGAATTCCTTTTTGGTTTTTCTATTTAATTGTTATTTTCAGCATTCGTAGTCTATATCCTGTCCTGAGAGTAAATGCTCGTTCTTACAAGAAAAAAATAGTGTGCTATTTACAGGGAGGCAATTTATAAGTGTTCCAGCAATGCAAAAGACCCTTAAAGTAGGCATACATTAAATTCTTCTCATTTTAAGGGCTTTTTAGGTGCCAGATTGGAATCAAGTTTTGTTTTCAGGGAGACTTTCCAAGGATATACCAAATCTATACATGAGCTAGGCCAAATTAAGATCTTTGTACAGATAAAGGATTTGCCCTGAGAAAATTTCTGTCTGTAGCTGAAGTAATTCACATGAAACAATGAACTCTGTAATTTGTGAATAGCACCAGCTTCAGGATGCACATTCCCCTGATCCAGCCAGGTAAGTTCTGAGGGGTACAGCATAGCTGCGATATGCTTTGCTGCCCCTCATCAGTGTCTGCATAAGCAACCACAGTCTAGCTCTTCACTTTTCAGGTTTCAGAAGAATGTAATTCACAACCCAAGTAACACAGAATCCAGCGTGTTGATGTGTGTCACGGGCACATCAGGTTAATGGCTTTCTGTGCCATTGCTGCATGTTGAATTTTGCATCTGATTCAGCTGGAATTTCATGTCAGAAGGGATTTCCTTGTTTGTTGATGGAAAGATTCTGTCAAGGAGTTAATAGGTATATGCTGGAGATGCAGATGGATAATAATATTTACATTATTTAACATCCAGATTGAAAATCTAAGTCAAGTAACTACCTTTTTCTTTGAGCATTGAAAACAATACTCAAATGTTATGCTGTTGTTATCATAATCTGCTACTAAATACTTAATGTATTGGTGAAATCAGACTTAATTATCTGCTATGTTACTTTTATAGACGCACTGATTTAATTTGCTTTTAAGGTTTAATGAAGAAACTGGAAGAGGAGATAAATTTCAATACATACCTGGTTACTGAAAAATTACCTAGGGAGCTGGAAAGTAAGAAGAATTCAACATATATCTTACAAAAGGTGGCTGCAGAGCCAGCTATGAGTCAGTCTGATCTCAGTGTACTTGAAAGCAAGGTAAGCTAACCAAGGCCATGCTTAATTTGTATTCTGTAGCATAGTCTAAGGTTCTTGTACACTACTTTATATCCTTGAGAAAATGTCTTAATTCCCAAAGGAACATCCCTTCAGTTGTAAACCAGAAGATGTGTTAATTACTAGATGCAAACTCCCAGATAAGTGTCTAAAAATACCCACGAAACAAACAAGAAAACAAGCCCCAAACCAAACCCAAACCAACCGTGTCCTTAAATGCTATTTAGAAAATCATGTTAGCAATTTGCTCTGGCATGAGCAGAGGTGTTAAATTAGCACTGAAGATTTGATTTTAATTCTCTTCAGATTTCACTTGGTTTAAACTTTCACTGGTATCAAGGGAGTTTACAGCAGCATATAGAGAGCGTTTATGGAGTGGTGAACAATGTTCTCAGAGTGATACCTCTACACAATATTGTATTTTAATGTGCAATGGCTCAGAACTCCTTAGTGTATGGAATAGGTCTGGTTTGGTTGGGAAGCCCAAAGGAAAACTGAGAATCAAATACTTAATTTACCTTTCCAGATTTTTTCAGGTGTTAAAAACAAATGGTGTTAGAATGAGCAAAAGTCCTTATTTGTAGTATATATCCAAAATGTGCAGAGGTGTTTGTTGCCACAGAAATCCATTTATATATTTCACTCGAAGTTTTCATATTTGCATGATCCTAAATGGAAGATTAAATAAGTAACATTATATTCTAGAAGAATTTCTATGAATATTATTAATTATTAGTATTTCTACTGATGCTGATGAAGATTTACAACAATATTAGCTAGGGCAGGAAGACTAGTGCTACATAGTACTAGCTATGAGACTGTTCAGTCTCAATGTCAGCTTCTTTTACCAGCTGGTTTTTACTATGCCTGGGATCTCCAACTCAGGCTCTGCTGTAAAATATAATGAGGAAACAGAGTATTTGTAATGGATCAGAGAATGATTTACCCATGGGTGTGAGGGCTGCTATTCACCATCCTTCTTGTGTCTTGAAGCAAGTGATCAACTTCACAGTAGCCTATGCATTCACACACAGAGCACGCCAAAGTAATGCAAGAAAGAAATGCCCAGATCAGAGGAGAATCGGCAGTCAAGTGTCATCAAGAATACATTCTATTTTAAGGTTAAGACTACTTTTAACAAAAGTAAAGTCAATGACAGCCTAATGCCATTTTGGATCCCGATCCTTTGACTTTTAAGGATGCAGCATATAAATGGTAGATGAGGTCTGAAATAATAAACCAGCTCTGTGGTTCAGCCTCCACTTTCCTCGGGCATGTTTTCTAATCGCAACAGTGTTTGCGGTTGCAGTTATTTCTTTCAGCCACACTTGAAGCCTGGGTTTGCACTTTCTGTTCCAGGAGGATTGTTGGGGGGTTTACGATATTTTGGGCAATATTGTAAAAAGATTCAGAGTTGGGTTTTTTCCCCCCCCTTTCTCCATGAGGTAACTTTTAATCTGTTATATTTTGGAAGTCTGCTTTTCTTAATAGCTAATAAACCCAAAATAGATAATGTCATCTACTGGGCTGTTATCACAGCATGGCCTTAGACAGCATTTCTTTTTTTACAAGTCAACCTTCTGTTTTCTCAGCACCTTAAGGAACTGGATTGCACAGAGCATGCCACTGTCCTGCACTTTCTAACATAGAAACCAGGAATTTATTCACATAAGGGAATTCTTATACCATCTTCAAATTCAGGCCTGTTCTACCACTAATAGCTTTTGTAAAGGAATAGAATTCACAGGTGGTGGAGTATTTTTAGTCCTATGGAGCACTTTATTTGAAATACTTAGGTTTGAAAGTGCACGGATATTGCTCATGGAAATGCCTGGGGAATGCCCAGTGCTACCTGCGGTACGATTTGACATTATTGGATTTCAGCACATATTTACACTGCTTATCAGCACTCATCTAGTTAGCAGAGAATTAAAGGAAGGTTGCTAGGGCTGCAGTTTCCATGGCTGATGAGAGTCTCAGGGTAGCATTAAGTCAGGACTGGAAAAGCTGGAATCAGTGCACTGGTGTAGCTGTGATTTCCAGGTGCAGTGGGCTCTAAAGCTTCAGCTAGAATGAACATCAACAGTTTGAGACTCTAGACCAGCAAAGAGACTATGAAGAAACTGCATTTTGCAGCACTAGAAAGAAGGTACCATAGAGCTGGAATATGATGGTCTGCAACTCTTCAAAGTCTTGATGAATTTGGTATCACTTAGTCTTTGCTTGCTCTCCTTTAAACTTCTGATAAATGGTTAAGTGAAAAGCAATGTTAGTTAATATTGATAAAATGACATTTTTCATACAGTATGTCACAATATGAGTCTTTTTTCCATCTCTACCAATTCACATGCATTTGCTCTCCCTGTACACCAGTTTATTTCATTTTCAGGGCCAATGTCATGCTTCTGCCTTATCATAAAGGCACAGAACTGGAAATGCAAAACCATAGCCTCTTCCTGGCCAGTGCTTAATGCCTCACTGAGGTTTTTGGGTTTGTTTCTCTGTTTTAAAAATGGAACTAGCTGGATTGAAAATCTGGTTTGCAAAGCATTTAATTCTTGGGAGAAGACAAAGAAATAAAGCTCCATTTCCTTAGTTTTCTGCTCTGTCTTGCAGATAAATGAAGTAAATGCACAAATGAATCAGCTTATTGAGAAAAGAATGATGAAGTATGAGCCAGCTGATAGCAAATTTTCCATGTACCGCCAACAGGTAAGAAGGAACAAAGCATTTGTTAAGCAGAAGCAGTGCAGCAGTTTCAGTCCCTGATTGTTTTACATGCTGATTTTTGTCTTTATTTAGCACAAATCAGTGAAATGCGTAATAAGGGAGGACAAAAAGCAAATAAATAGCTGTTGAACATGTGTATGTTTAGGGCTGAATCAGACACTTGCTTTCAGGCATGTTAGTGAGTTTGTATCGACTGCTGTCCTTCTGCTGTTAGGTGTTGCCCTTCAGCTGCATCCCAGGAATTCTGGAAGCATCATTTTGGAGGAGCTATTTTGGTAAAGCTCCAGCTGTGGACAGATTCTTAAGAGGCAGCATGTGGGCTGATGGCTGCAGCCAGTCCTGGAGGCAGGGCTTACTTTCAGTTATACCCCTTGCTTGTGTTTGACCACATGCTATTTTTCCTGTTGCATCTATTAAGAAGGTATCCTTTGACTTCCTTTTTTCATCCTGAGGCTATAAAATAGTCTTTCTATAAAATAGGCTGTCTGGTCAAGTCTGAATAAATTCACAAGTTCTAAAAAGGATTTATGAACTCTGAGATTTTCAGAGCTTACACAGAAATGTGGTTTCTTTTCCAGGCAGCCTGTACCACTGCTAATTTTAATGAAGATTTTCATGTTGATGCTTATGGTGATGGTTCAAAAAATAAAAAGGCTGAAGTAAAATGGATCAGTGGGAGGAAAAAAATAGTGATAAAATGCATCCTGCAGTTCAGTCACATATGCAATATGAAATGCACTGTTTTGTTCTGTAAGAGATGCTCTTCTTCCCGAAAGAAAAGCTGCCACATAATGTGCTGGTAGCAGGACCAGCAAGCTCAGGATATAATTGTGTTCAGTGGAGGAACCACTGCAGGAGTTGAGGTTACTGCCGTGAGTTGAAAGTATGTGGTGGTCTTTGCTTTGTTCTGTGAGGGACTGGCTTCTGTTTCGCACAATGATCATATATATTGTTCCACACTTTGTCACTGCAGATACCTCGTGAAGCAAAGAGCTGAGATCCTACCCTAGCAGAACTCTGATAGGTATATTTTTAGACTTCAAGCTTGTTCTTTTCACCTAGTGGGAGAAAGCTGCTGTGCGTTTTGCTTCATTTCTTTGTAAGTTTTCCCTTTTGTATGAAGAAACCAGCCATGCCTCCAAATTCCTGCACATGCATCAAAATTAATCTGTTGTGTTGATAAAGATGCCTTTTTTTTTCCTGAACAAAAGTACATTTATGTTCCAAAATCCATCAGCTTCTGGTCAGATCTTAGGTACTATGAAATATTGTCTTGTATAAAATACTGGTTTTTTAATGCTCTATCTTCTAGACTCAAAAAGAGGAATACTCTGTAATCTACACTATTTCTGTACTGTATTGCTTTATTCATTGTCTTCCAGCTATTTGCCAAGATTTAGTGGCTCAGATCCGCTGTTAAGATAACATATTTCTGTAGGTTGGAGTAGGTTGGAGTTATAAAAAATCTGTATTATGACATTTGTGAAATCTTGGATAACTTTCCAGTTAAGCCATGTTGGTGCATCTTACGTATGCACAGAAAGGGACGAAGCAGAAGAAATGAGGCAGCTAAAATGCCTACCTTTTCTTCAATGAAAATGGAAAAAATGAGGTGAAGAAATGGAAATCTAAAATGTAAAATCTGTCAACATGAATGTGTGAAAAAGGGTGTGTTTGGGATCTCAGCCATACTGAAGGAGGTTGGGAGCCTGCAATCAACTTCAGAGGAGTTGCGGTTTAACCCACTGTATCTAATGAATAATCAATGCTTTTTTCTCTGCAGTGAAACATGCTCACATTTCTTAATGAAAAAGTTTCTGACAGTTAAAATGTGGTTTCAGTGGTGCAGTGCCTGAAATTTAACGGATTACATTTTACTAATGCTGAAAGAAGGCAGTTTTTACTTTACTTGTCCATATGCATTTTTAATGATCATGCAGGCATCTATAATGTCCCGGAAGAAAGAAGCCAAGGCTGAGCAACTTCAGGCTGCTAAGGAAGAGCTGTCCAGTGTTGAAAAGCAGATGCAGCAGAAGACCAGCCAGGCCCATGAGTTGGAAGGCTCTGAAGTTTTGAAAGGGGATGAGGTATGCACTGTAACAGGGGATATAAGAAAGAGGATCAGTTTTTGTTAACTCACAATTTCCTTTTAACTTTACATTGCAATAACTGCTCCTACAGTATCCTATCTACCTTTAGAGCATCCTGTCAAACTACATGGCCTCAGCATTGCAATGCATTGGCCTCTGGGTTTTCTAATGCTCAAAGTCCAAAATGATCATATTTGAAGACTTGGTTTTTTGAAGTGCAGATAGTACAGGTGCTGTCCAGTGCTTTTAAATGCCTCCCACTGTTTATACTGCAGCAGTGTTTGAGTTACAGCTATTTTCAAATTCTAATTTAAGTTCCTCACATTGTACCTAATACATTGCAAGGTATGTGAGGACTTAATGTTGGGCTGTCTTAACATTCCAGACTCTGGAATAGAATAACATCAATATCACAAGGGTGTGATGGCAAATAACTAGCTATAGAAGTTAACGACTCATTGATTAGGAGCTGAAGTGAGGAGTAACATTGATTAATTTTATTATTTGGTGTGTAATAAAAATCTGCATTACTGTCCCTTCTCTATATGATATATGATCATAAAGCATAATAACAGTAATATCAGAAATGCAGTTAATGCTGTTGTAGTTTTGTCTTAAATTTCCCCAGACCCTCGTGAAGCTCAGCTGCACTACAGCCTCTGACAAGCACAGTCACTGTAGCTCAGGCAAGTCATATTTGAAGCTGTACTTAACAAAGCAGCTTTTTCTTCTTCAGAAGTTTGCAGGGAATGCGGCTGCTGCAGCTGGGTACTGGTTTGTCAGGAAAATGAACTGACTTTCCTTGATGACAGTAATTTTTCTCTGTTTGGACAAAGCCTGTTAAGTGTCCTTCCAGGAAGACTCACTAAAGCAAGGAATATTTTAGCTGCATCATTCTTTGACTTAATATATCTTCTCATGTGCTCATGTATTGCCTTCATTAGCGCTGCCATTAATCAAGAGTAACACTCTGCTTTCTTTCTCTTTGCCTGTTTCTGTGCTTTTTTTTACATACTACTCAAACCAGGGAACGCCCTTTGTAGCAGGAACTCCCTTCCTAATCCCATAGGATACGCTCCACAAACATCAGTTTTCTTTTAAAGGAGTCTTAAAGAGTAAAGCAAGTGTGGAAATGTGTATGTGTACACCCGTGTGTCAAGCTTCCTGTGTAATATGGAATCCATGCATATTTCACTTGTGCCTCTTTTCTTTCTCCTCTTGTATACATCAAGATGAAAGCTACAGGTGGAAGTAATGGCACAGACACTGAACAACTGAGATGTTGATTTCTCTTACCATGACACACTTTACATGTTCCAAGGGTGTTCCAAGCAATAATAAGACGGCCACTGCATTAGATTTCTCTCCACTACAAGGTTTTGAGCCCCAGGGGCCATGTTGCTAGGGTCCTTGACAACTTTTTAAGTGAAAAATAAAGCCAGAAAGCAGACAGTCTGTGTTTCATGACATGATGGGAAAGAAGTGTTTAATAGATCAACAAGAACGCATTACCAAGACAGCAGCATATGTTTTCCATTATCTGCACATGCACAGATAATGCATGTGCAGAAATAATTCGTGTTGTGCCTGTCCTTGAGGAGGATAACAAACTCTGATCCATAGAAATTCAAGAACAGGGCAGAAGAGGAAACTCCTGAGAAGGAACCTCATAAAAGGCTTAATAATGAAAAATCTAAGTGTCTGACATGAGGCTCAAGACAGAAAAAAGACCTGTTTTGAACATAACCTGTGTTCCTTTTGTTCAGATGTGCTCTGCTTTTGACTTCTTCAAGTCTTCAGTTTTCAGGAGTGAGAAACAAATGACAGTACTTTGGGCAAAACCATCAGCTTTAAAATAAGAAGTGTTTCTCTTTTCATAAGAAGCATTTCCTGGTTTGTAAAATCCTTTCTGACATTGGTCCAAGGAAGGCAGTACTGTACAATCCATGTCTTGATCATGACTTCATTAGGTAAATTGCAGTGGTACTCACAGGCAGTAGTGTAAAGCATTAAAAAGTGTTTCCTATGGCTAAAAACTAGGGAAGGATTTGAATTCTTGATTATTTTGATCACCTCTTTTTCAAAGGTCACAGTTTCCTCATCTGGAAAATGGAGATAGTGGTATTTAATTATTTCATAAGTGTCTGCTGCCAAAAATGCTGTGAAGGACCTTGGTACTGTACTTTTTGTATCCCCTTAAAGTACATTAATTACATTGCAAATGCATCTTACAGATACAGTCCTGCTTCAGCCTAGGTTTTGAGAAGACGCTACTAATATATGAGACAAATAAATTGGCATGAAAGCAAAAGTGAAGTGAAGAGGTTCTCTCTCATCAGTTCACCAGACAACCTTTAGCTATAGGTTCATTTCTGGTATGCTATGCCTTTAGATTTGTGTTTTTTGGTTCAGTGCTTTGTTACTCCAGCTTTGAGCCAATACTGAAGGAAATCTTGATTAATGTAGTGGTGAGTCACTGCTGCAATGCATGTGTTTGATGGGGACAGAAAGGGGTTGTACATTCAACCTTTGCTTTGCACTCTCAGACAGCCAAAAGCTTCCTTATGCTTTCTCGTTGCAATCACGCACATTTTACATTTAGTTCCTCCAGTTTCAAAAAGGAAGAAGGGTTTTTAACAGATAGCTTTGCTGTCTTATGTTTAAAATGGGCTTTTAATCCTGCCATGTTTTACCTATCTCAATGCTACAGTTTAATCAAAGAACTATTTTTCTCCCATTCCTAATATTTCTTATCTTCCCTCTGTCTCACTTTGCTGTATCCTCTTACATCATGGCACTCACAAGACTTGGCAATCAAAGAAATGGTGCTTTCCCAGCTTGTGCTGGTATTTGGATCCCAGTATTTGGCTCTCCACTTGGTGAATGAAGTGCTAAGAAGACCTCAAAAGGTCAACCCTGGCTGATGTTTTCAGGTGCTGCTGTTCTCCTTTATTCTGCAATTGTAAAAAGGAATGCTGTAGCATTTGAGAGTGCTGTACACCTAGATAGACCTTAGAGGAAACAGCAGGGAATAACCAACTCATTTACATCAAACACAAAAAAAGCAGGAATAAATTGTCTGTTTCAGGGATTACAGAATCTTTTCAAGTACTTCAAACAAAGCACAATGAGCATGGGGTAGAGTTGGCAGCTTCCTCGCTGCAGCTGTCAGATCCTGAAAATTAGGGAATCAAATGTTGACACTTAGAAGGCTAGATGGTTCAATTACAAGTGATCCTAGGTAAAGCTGGGGTATTTTTAGCTCTTTACACAATGCATTGTGCTTTTCAGAGCTCAGCCTAGGGCCCCAAGGACCTAGACTTTCCCAAGGCATCAGAACAGCAGTGCCATCGTGGTGCTTTGCTACAGTAGTTGAAATGAATGTGCTTTTGAGAGCGCAGCATGGAAAATCCTGTCAGGTTGTTAAGATACGTGAGGTTTGCACATTCATTTACATAAGGAGTTTAATTTTCTCATCCATGCCTACCTGCCTCCTGGTAAAACAATCTAAAAAGGGTTTCACTTTGCAAACAGAGAAAACAGTTTTGGACCATAGGTCTTGCCACTTTTCCTCTCAAACTGTCAGGTCTGTCTGAATCCATCCGAACGAGTTACCAGGCTCCAAATTAGGTGGGTGGGTTTTTAAGAAAGTAGCTGTAAAGGAGCTCACAACTTGAATGTTAAACAGTTTAAACCAGGACCCAGGGGATGTTATCCTATCCATGTGCTATCTTTCTCTTAACTTTTCACTACGATTCTAGGTCCAGTTATATTCTGTCTGTCAAAGGCTCCTTCCACACGCAAATAGGAGAGTAGCTGATAATCAGGGTGTGAGAACAGCAGTAACAAATCCGTAGGGTTCTTACAGAAGCCAGAAGGTTTTTGCTGGAAGAAGTTAACCATCATTTAAGCCAAATGTATGCAGTGATTCAGACAAATCTGTACTGAACTGAATGCTCGTTCAGCACCCACTGGCATGAATAAATCATCCATCTTATTGAGCTGTGCATTTTCAGTGATAACTAAGAATGGGTTTTCATTATAAAGGTTCTGATTGATCCAAATTATTAGTGATGGCTACTTTAATATTTCCGTCCTGACTAGAAGCAAGCTCTCCTTGGGGAGATACCCTACTTAATGCTAATGAAGAATTTGCCTGATTGAGGTGGCCAATAAGCAGGCTGTGGGATACTTTCATTTTAATGGATTGAGGCAATACTGCTCCTCTCTTTATGTTCTAGAAGTTTGTCCTCCTATGTAGGAGTTATTAGCTATAGCCAACAGTTGCTTAAATTTAGAGCCTCTTAGGAAAAAATACTGAAAATCTGTTCTGATCAGGAACTTTTCCTGCCTGAATTTGAACACTTTGGACAATTTGTACCCCTTAATTGGTCTAGTTAGAAAATTAAAACATCTGTTCCTCAAGTCTTAATAAAAACAGAGATTTTCTGCAGTTACTGGGCGTATGCAAGTAATTTCATTAACAAAACTTTATTTGGAGCCTTGTTTAGGTTATGTATTTCAGACAGATTGGGGTTTTTTAATTAATACTTTACTTTTTGAAGTACTTTTGTATGAAGAATATTTTGATTACTATACCACAATCAAGTTGATACAGTGATCCAGATAATACTGGTTTTAAAGATGTGACTCGCAAGTAAGGGATTAATCTGAGATTTTGTCTTTCCTGAAAATAAGCTTATCCATTTTCTCCTTTAATGATAATGTTGGATTAAGAACCATGTGAAAACATGCAGCAAATGTTAGTTTTAAGATGACAAAATGATAGGCTTATAGTAAAGGCATAAAAGCAGGCATTAGAGAAGCTGGGCTCTGATCCCAGTTCAGCAACGCACAGATGCATGTGGTCAACATGCTTATGTTTGTTCCTGTGGGGTAACCTGCTGTCTGGTCCTGGAGAAGCCATTTCAATAGCTGTGGTTCCATCTTGTTGTATTTAGAATTGTCATAAAACTTCATGACTTCACAACAATGTGATAAGACTTCATCTGGTGACAGCAATCTCTTTCAGATTGTAATAAGTGGAGAAGCACAAAGTAGTAGTGCTGCTGGATCCTTTAGATAATAATGGAACATAATACAGGGATGCCAGATACCTGCATACTGCAGGGCATTGTAGAAGAGACCAAAGCCTTGTTTTCATTCACTGTTTCATAGTCTAGATTCCAAGCTTGCTATGTCCAGTCGCCCATAAAAATAGCCAAGTGAAAAAGCATAATCCTTCCTTGCTTTCATTCGGATAGTTTTCCTATCGCGGGGGCTCTGACCTGACTAGCAAACATGGAGCTTCAGCCTTGTTTACTCTCACTGCTAACTCAGTGCCAGCATTTGGTTCTTGTCCAGTCATGTAATCTTTGAAGCTTAAGTAACTATTTGTGTTAAGTTGCTTGAGAAAGAAAAGCTTTCTATGACATGGCCTTGAATGGTGCCTCACTGTGGGCACTGGTCAATCCCTGGGAATTCTGTAGGTTGAGCCTGCTGAGTATCTACGCAGGAAGAAGTTGACCTGGTCTATGGGAAAATGCCGCTGCTGCTGGAGAACAGATTCCTTTTGGTGAACTGTAAAGCGATATGGCTGGACAGTGTTATTCTGCTGTGAACTGTGCAAATTATTTAAAAGACCTTTCACCACAGCAAAGTACAATGTTTTATAGCACTTTCGGAGCTTGGTTTTTCATTTACATATAGATGGAAGCAGGAAATGTGCAAAGCTTCCAAAGGAATGCTTATGCAGATGAAAGCACTGGTATTTTAGAAGCAGCTTGTATTTCTTTTTTGGAAACCTACAGAATGATTCTCAGCTTTTAGGCTGAAGAAACCCAATTTTGCCATAAGATCCCTACAAGCTGCTGACTTAAATAGATCCCAGTCCAATAACTCCACCTCTGATTTTGGCCTTTGATATGAAGCCTTCAGTTAGCGAGATTTTGAGGGGCTGAACCTTTGGAGGAAGTGGAGACTACAGATACTGTTGTTGTTTATACCTTGTTTTGTCTCATTTGCTGCAATAAAAGCTATGTGAGAGGTTGAGGTTGCTTTTAAAAAGCCAGAGATTGTGCTGAAAGATAGACAGCATCCTCTACATGAATAGGTTTTGCTTGTCAATGTGAGCAACTTGTAGTTCATTTTGGATGAAATTTTAATGATATAGTCCTAACTTAATCAACTAATAATAGAACATTGGTAGAACCAGTTCTTTAATCAACAAGATCCTTTGACTTCCATTGTAAAATACATTATGCTTTGAATACTGAATATGCAAATACTCAACCTCCCACTCGAGCTATTTTCAAGACCTTAGAAGTAGCTATAGAAGTGAATAATAGTTGGCTTTTCATCCTGGGCTAAACTGACAGAAAACCATTGAGATTTGATAGCTGAATGTGGTCACGTCTTAACTAAGTTTAATTTTTTACATCATTCTTTACTATATTCCACTGGTCAAATGAAATATCTGAGGAACTACTCGATCAAGACTGTGCTTCACTTGAGTTTTCCTCAGTTAGTTGGAGAGGTTGTACTTATACTTTTGTCTTCTTTTGAAAATCACAGAAAACTTGGTATTGTCTAAGCAATTAGAAATGTCTTTTGTATTAACTAAGAGGATATGAAACAGAATTGCTATGAAAAAGAATTAATTCTGGTAATACTCTATTCAAGGTGCCAATAATCTAACAAAGCCAGGCTGACAGCAACAGGGCTGCCTCCGCTGTGCAGTGCTGTGGCTTAGGTGACCTTGTCTACCCTTGTCCTAGGTTGTACACACAATGTAAACCGGTGTTCCAAAGCCACGCAGAGTCCAATCTGCATAGAGCACATTGAGTAATTTGTGGGTTTGTTCTTTCACCAAAAACGTTTATAGCTTTTGGCTTTAAAAATAGTTCTGGAGCATAGCAAGAGAGAAGCAGCTTTGGCCTAGATATCGCACAGGATGGCAGATGAACAGGGTTGATTTCATTTTGGGCATTGTGCCCAGGACACTTTTTATAGAACATACAGTTACTCTGGGGGTTCTTAGGCTGTGGTCACACCAGTTTGTTGGATTTTGTCTTTGGAAAGGAGAGGCATAATTTTGCACAAAGGGAAATTAATGTACATTTCAAACTCCCAAGTTCCTTTATGTCTGAGTTTTAAACTTGTACCGGTGGTAGTGGGAGTCCTGTTTTCTCCATGGGGCTGCCTGTTCTATGCTCACACTGCACACATGGAACCCCTCCTCATTGAGGAACTTTCTGAAGCCTTTGCTTACATCATTTACTTTAATCAATTGATTTACTTTCTATCTCTGGATCTGAATGCAATTTTTAGTTGTGACTACCATTTGTCTCATAGCTCTCACATAAAATAGAAGAGTTAAGCCTGTTTGACAGATGGAAGACATAAAGGCAAAGAAAAATACTGCGTGTTTGTTTCAACACCTGATATTTCATAGGTGTTAGAACTGGAGTGCACACGGATTCAGGTGTAAATTGGCTAAGGTGTTGATCTGTAAGGCTATTTTACTTAGTCTTTAATAAAAATCTAAATTCTCCATTACTC
Source organism: Psittacus erithacus (assembly GCA_009867235.2). NCBI lineage: Eukaryota > Metazoa > Chordata > Aves > Psittaciformes > Psittacidae > Psittacus > Psittacus erithacus. Next base: position 81,572 of record WYDI02027928.1, read on the forward strand.
TAGCTTTTGAGTGAAAGGGCTATAGTGCATTCCACTGCTTCTGTGCAAGGACTCTGCTTTTCTTTTCCTGTTTTGAAAACCTCAGCCAATCATATCATTTAGGTCTGCAAGAGTCAAGGCAAGAGAACAACAAATTCTAACTATTGAGAACTACCACTTAAAGGTTATCCTTTCCCAGGCCCCCTTCCAATTTTTCTGCACTTTCTTATCCTGTTTCTTGGTCTGCAGAACATTTTGGGGCTGCGCGCAGCTGATCTGGTGCTCTGGTACCACTGCAAACTACTATTACATTAACTTCTTCATTATCTGTGACTCTCACAACATTCTGCAAAGAGTAATTACTTTTCCAACTGTCAAATGGTGATGAGCGGAACGGAGGGATCTCACTATTGCAAATGGGTGAGCTGGGACGCAGAAAGCAATAGAGCTGGTTTTGTTCATCTCCCTCAGTGAACGAATGCAGAGCTGAAAATAAATGGGCCCTGGGAATCCTGAATTCCAGTCTCTGTTCTAAACACTTCATCTTCAATATGCAGTCTAGATAGGATAATTCTATTTTAGATAGCAACAGTCTGTGATAAGGCTCTGTTTTGCTTTAAGTTAAATGGTATTTCTGTCTCTCTCTTCCCAGTTGAAACACTATGTTAATAAGCTCCGGAGCAAGAGCACATTGTATAAGAAGAAGCGACTGGAAGTAGCAGAAATTACAGCTGAGTATGGTATCCTCCAGAGGACTGAAGAACTTCTCAAACAGCGCCACGAGGCTATTCAGCAGCAGTTGGTAATACAGGCATTTACTGCTCCCACAGTCCATCACCCTTCCTTCCCGGAGAACAGCTCTCTAATAAGATGCATATTGTTTTGTTAGATTCTAATGTGTATCGTCCTCAGGTCTCCTGCTGGCATTAGTAAAAGAGTCATTGGGGTATAAAGTTTATTTCTGTCTGTTGACTGTGTGAAGCTGCTGTACTTTATGTTCAGCAACTGTTTCTTACAGGCAGTCACGACTGTCCTCCAGTTTCGTTTTGGACCGAGGGGCTTGACCCTGCTTTTTAAAGTCAATGGTAGATCTTCACTAATGCCAGTTAGAGCAAGGCTGGATTCTTAAATTAGTTTCTGGAATCCACATACATAGTAAGGGCTTTGAAAATTACCAACAGCAAATAGGATTCAAGTTACTGCTGCAAAATATATCGGAATAGCATTTAAAACCAGAGCCAGCAGGAAGGAAACATTCTAACCCCAGAATATTTAGAAGAAAATGCATTCACAGTCAGTGAAAAATGTAAAACTGGATGAGTCCTTTTTCGAGCCAGAACAGCAGGAGAAGGATTTCTGCTATGCACAACTGGAAGCATTCAGGGAACAAACATGCATCCCAAATGCAGTGCCGCTGCTGTAGTGTTTTCTTCCAATACCAGTATTCTTATTATCAAATACTTTGGTTTTATTTATCTTCTGTCCTGTTTGTTATATGTATGTATTTTGCATGTTGAAACATAAAAGTATTTGCCTTATTAAAAGAAAATGGAAAGTGTGAAAATACATGGGCTAGGCTCTGGAGAGATACTTGCAGAGATGCAGTGGATGATGTCGTGCTATTTCAAAAGTTTAATATTTCATTGTTTAATTAAAAATAAGACCAGAACTGCTACCTGGGTAGAAAGAAGCCCCTACTGCTGTAGGACCAGAGCTTGTTCACTAGAAGAACGGGGAATAAACACTGACGAAGTATTTGTTAGCAGCAGGATCACTAGTGCACAAGGGTAGGCAAAGCCTTTCTCTGAAGTGGCTGCACATGGTCACCAGTGTATTCTCATTCAGGTCTGAACTTTCCTAAACTGCTTGTTAGTAAAACTACAGAGCCTTGACTCCATAAAGTTCTTCCCACCAGATAACTAGTGTGCACTCTTTCCCCACAGAATCAAATCTTCTTCTAGCCCTGGGCATAACACCTTGTCAAATTACACACTGCTATTAAAGTCTGAAGAGACAAATCTTTTCTTAAACAGATGGTAGTAAAAGGTTTTTGAGGATAATGGACTTGGAGTTCAGAGAAATATGGCACTTTTTAGAAGGCATGTTTTGCTTTTTAACAAATTGTGGATGCATAAATCAACACTTTGCTTTCAGATTGCAGAAAATAATGAGCAAGCATTGCTAAAGAGCATTACATCAACATATAATTAAATGTAAAGCTTGGGTGATGTAGTGTTAGACATTGCTAGTAAGATGGTATTACTGTTACTGTAATGACGCCAGTAATTAGTTTTGCTTGACAGTTGTTTAAAAAACAATTAGCTACATCTTCAGATTAAACAGCTGCATTTTACACACTGAGCTTCAGAGCCTGACTTAAAGCCCACTTGACCTTTCTGTTCATTTCGTTGGGCACTGGTGACCAAATAGTGCCAGGATAGTTGTTACTATGTTACTGTACAGGCACTAGGTAGAGAGTGAGGTTTTCCTGGCAGTTAGATTATTCATCACTTTTAAAATAAATTGATTATAGTACTTCCCTTTTCCCATTTCGTACAGTATTTTGGCTCTCTGAAGGAATTTACTATGTTACTCCATGGACTCTCTGAAGGAATTTGCTATGTTACTCCATGGACTCACATTCTGTGTTTACTTTTTTGTGTCTGCAGCAAGCTATTGAAGACAAGAAAGGCATTTCTGGATATAGTTACACCCAGGAGGAGCTGGAAAGAGTATCTGCAGTAAAGAGTGAAATGGATGAAATGAAAGGCCGGACACTAGACAACATGTCTGAAATGGTGAGTTTTGGCTTAAACTGGTGTATTTCCTCAGTGTGGGTATCCAGTTCCTCAGCGTATAAACATATAAACCCAAGTTTAAGAGCTAAATCTGTTGGGTTTTATTCTATAGTCCAATTTTCAATTGCCCTTAGTTCTGTCATGTTTTAATTTAACTTCCCACATAGCCATAGAAGCAAGACAGAACTGGAATTTCTAATATGAAAATATGGCAAAAGAGCAAAAAGCAAAGTGACGTTCTTTGAAATCATTAGGGTGCTTTTAAAATGAAGTGGTGTAATTAAAAGAGAACGATTCTCAAATAGAAAGCTGGATCAAATTTGAATCTTCAGTATAAATCATTTAAAGTGATTCTGGTTTAGCATTTTCAAACTTTATTTAACCTTTGCAGAGCTTTTTTTGCTTGCTTTCTTAAGGATTTTTTCCTTTCTTGTGATTCACCTCTATGCAACTCCTTTATTTTCCCTTGCTCCTTAAGGTCTCCAGGTGTCTGGCACATAGGGTGTCTGCTATGTGATGGCTTCTCTGTGATGTTCTCACTTGAAACAATGGGAGCAGAATTCCTTGTTTGTGGTAATGACCCCGCTGCAAGATGGGCTCCTTCCTTTTGTTAATTAGGCCTAAACTTCTATATAGTTCAGGCTTCCTCAGACATTTTTACTCTCCATATTTTGGGTTACTTCTCTTTCTTTTCACATTCTTTAGAATATAAATGTACTATCGGTATCATAGTGTTATTGTATATTATTGTCACTCTCAGGTTAAAAAACTGAACAGCATGGTGTCAGAGAAGAAGGCAAGCCTAGCTCCTGTCATCAGAGAACTGAGGCAGTTGCGTCAAAAATGCCAGGTTAGTAGAAGCATTTCTCTCATGCTATGTAAATAAAATCAGAATCCCAAATAAGTGTCATTTCTGGATCTCTAGTGCTGTACAAGAACATAACCAACTCCAAAGACAAGCTGGAAATAGCAGAATGGGTCAGCCGTGATTTGCAACAGGCAACATGCTGAAGATTGGGATTCATGAAAGCTGACAGTGCAGGCACAAAATCAGGCTGAAGATTTTGCCCCTTAGAGCAATTCAGGAGAACACTTAAAAATCATGGTTCAAAACTATAGCAAAGTGAGTTTTTCAATTGGTTTCAGAGCCTTTTCTGCATCTCTTAAGTTAATGATCTCAACTAATGCTCCCCTTTTGAAACAGATTGCAAATCTCTCATCCAAATAGTTGGATTCATTGATCTAGGTCCTATATTAGTCTGTGGGAGCAACAGATTTATCCATTTGTTTTCCAAGTTTTAGAGAGCTGAAAAATTAGAAGTCATTCAGGTCCGCAGCTGCTGTAAGTTGGCTCCTTGCTGTAGAAGTAAATAGAGCAATCCAGTTCTGTCAACTGAATTTCCAGAAGAATTCCTTTTAATGGTTCTATTCAAAGTGTCCGCAAATGAAATTCACTGCAGGATTGTTGTGTACAACTAGAAAGCTGGCTTTTCATAGGCAGCAAATGCACTAATCCTTTCTTAATCTCTGTTTTTATGATTATTTTTCATTTCTTCTTGCAAACACTGCTTACTAACCTAGCACATCAAAGCTATGACTGTGAAGAGGAGATGTGCCCTGTTGTGGTGTGTTCAGCTGAGCTTCCAGTATGCATGTGGAGCCTTGTGGCTTCCCCTTGTAGAATAGCACCCATGTGTCTGCTGGGTTTATGTAAGTGTCTGCCAGTGTGCCAGCAGCTGAGGGTGATGTGTGAGACTGAGAGCAGCACCGTCTGCCTAAATGTCACATGTCAGTCAATTGAAGAGTTCTTTTATGTCTCCTTTTGCCCTTTTTACATAAGGAATTAACCCAAGAATGTGATGAGAAGAAAATGCAATACAACAGTTGTGCAGCAGGGTTAGAGAGCAATCGCTCTGCGCTGGAACAGGTAAGGTGGTGGCTCGCTTATGCATGTTCATAAACACTGTGTAACCTGTTATATTCTGTGGTACAGTGTTTTCCCTGCTTCCCTTGGGACATGGGAAGCACAAACCCATCTTGGGTGGAAATGAGTCAGTGGTGATCCACAGCTACACAAATCATGCCTGAAGCTGCTGTGGACTGGCTACAGGCTCATACATCTCCAGCAACCAATGAGCCTGGTGGTACTTAAGTCCATCCACCAACATCCAGCTTTGATTAGTAAGGTGCATCTCCCAGAAATCCTGCTAATACTATCTGTTGGGAAAGAATTTCACCATAAAATACTTGTGTTGTAGCACTTTAAGGAAGGGAGGCACCTAAACCAGTGAAGTTTTTAATGTGGGGACAGTGTTCATATGTTTATATGAACCTGTTTTACCTCACTAGATCGCCTCCTGTGAATTCAGCCTGCACTTGATTTTTCAAGATCTTGCCCACATAAGGAATAGATGTCATAATAAAAAAGGCATACATTGAAAGTGTGGGTGGGCATATAGGTAATTCCTTTCCTGCACTAAAGTACCTTTGTATGGCTTAATCCAACAAAATAAAAGAATCCACAGATGAACCGGCTATGAAGCAGACCTTCCATAAGAACTATTTGACAATAGCAGTCAAGGCTTTTTTTCTTGGCAGACAAATCTTAGTCGTCTTCTAACACATGATGACAATCACATCCCCTGATTAAGCTGGACATGAGTACTGTCAGCAAACTCTTGCAGCTGAACAACAGAATTCCATTTTCCAGCTCATGGTCCAAAAGTCAGCTTTGGAGTTGATAAACTGTGTGACCTGGGGTACAAGAATTCCCTTTGGATTACTGGGGTGGTTTTGTATCGACCATTTAGAGATGGGACTAACCCACTGTCTCCATACTCCTCAGTGTAATTATTGATTGCTAATTAGCATACTATTAATATAGCTGTAGCTTCTAACATACATTTTGCAGATGAGTACCAGGAAAGGCTTATTCACAACTGTATTCAGCACTTATATACATGAGCTTATAGGAACAAGAGTCTTGGCAGCACTTGAGGTGTCTGTTGGAAGTCAGTCATATTAATAAATAGCCATTAACAGTCATTTAGCATCTCTAACTGTGACCAAAACTGCAAATCTATTGTCTTTCACTTTAAAAGGGACTTTTGGAAAGCTCGAATTATATAAGCCTCTGAGAATTTATCAGTTCAGTATTATGCCTGTTTCTAGTCCAGTCTCCCATAGTTTATAGATCAACCCAGGGCATCCCCTGTGGACTTCAGTTTTGATGTGCTTTGAAATCTTATTCTTGTACCACAGGAAGTGAAAGGACTTCTTGAGGAGTGTGTTCAGGAAGAAAGCAACTACCATTACATTAACTGCATGAAAAGGGTAAGAATACAAGAGGGACCAAATTGTTCATTGTAAAATGAAATAACAACTCTAATGTATGTATTTAATTATCTCTTTCTTTATAGAATCTAGAAATACAGCTGCAGCGTGCTAAAGAAGAAATGAAGGCATACGTCTCCTCAGACCCACAGGAGAGGCGAAAGGCAATTCGGTAAGTGCATTAATGCGTTGCCTTTGTGTTAACTTGAAGGATATTCATAAACTAAGGTTGAAGTTTGGAATTTTCTCACTGGCATTTGAACTGGAGGAGTTCACCTGATAAACTTAGAAACACTATAATAATCTAAAAATAAGCATCTTGAATTCCAGTATATACGGCTGAAACCTAACAGTTCTCTCAGACATACCAAAAGATTTTCCCTTCCTGCTGGAGATTATAGGCCCTAGATAGTGGTTTTAACTTGCAGCCTCTGTTGGCACGAGCTCAAGAGAAACCCTGCAGGAAGCGTAGCTCTACCACACATAGTGCCTCTGCCAAGTCTCCCCCTCCAAGACTCCAGCATACAGGAGTAGGTCTACCACCTCTTGGAGAGCCACCATATGCTCCCCTCAGGTTCTGGCCATTTCTTGCAAATCTCCTTGTCTTTCCAGTAGAAGAGCTGCCACCAGCACTGGTACAGGAGTGGAGGACTGTGTATATACATCATAAAGGGATTTTGGTTTGCTCCTGTTTGTAGTTCTGACTGGAAGTGGAATGAATACTGTTCTGCATTGTCACAACTTCCTCTTTGCATTCAATTTAATTTACTCCATTGAAGACACTTGCTTCATCCTGTGAGGCTTTTCAGGACCCCTTTTCTTTGCCTGGTAGGGCGAGAAGCACAAAAGGTTATGAACTGAATAGCTTATTTTTTTTTCCATGTCATTTTCTGTTTTAAATGATGCAGTCCTGCCAAAGATTTAAATGTTTTTTGGATTAACTATCTGTGCTAAGAAGTCTAAATGTTACCATGTGATATAGATGGTTTTTTACTCTATACTGAATGCCAAATATGTTTGTTCAGTGCAGAGAGGACATCAGCTCTGCTTCATACCCCTCCATCTCACGGTGTGCATCAACCAGCGTTCCTACAGTTTGCTTTATCATTTAGGCTTGAAACAGCCACAGCATCATAATTCCTTGGTGAAGGCCTCTTCTTAGATTTCTGCATATGTATTTCAGTGATGGGACAGATTGTTGCTTGGGATCTGTGTCATCTGTCATGGCTGTGTCTCATGCACAGTCGTCTGTACAATGTGCCAAAATGCTGCACAAAATTGTCCCGTTCACGAAACAATATAAAAACATGACTGAGTGCAAAGCAAAGAGAGAACTGCTCCATTAGGTAATTGAGAGTCATTCTGCTTTCCACCGGAAAGCTTCAGCCTTGCCAGTGTGCTGACATCACAACAGAAAGAGAGAACCAGCACTTGTCTGTCACTTCTCAAAAGAGATGGAAGAATAAATTAGTGTGTTGAACTGAATGAGAAATTCCAGGGATTCCCTCAGGAAGACATGAGGTCTTTCTCCATCAGATCCTTCATTAACTGTAAGGTGTCCTTATGCACCTTGCACTGGCTCCAGTGGAGTTGTATCTCATCGTGGAACCCCAGACTGGTTTGGGTTGGAAGGGTCCTTAAAGCTCATTCAGTTCCAACCCCCTGCCACGGGCAGGGACACCTTCCACTCGAGCAACTTGCTCCAAGCCCCTGTGTCCAACCTGGCCTTGAACACTGCCAGGGATGGGGCAGTCATAGCTTCTGTTGTGGCATCCACAATCTCCTGCTGCTCTAGAACATGAGGCAGAGACCTCAAGGAAGTAAAGGATTAGTTTAATATCCATCATAGAGACCTTCCACAAGGATCTGAGGTGTGGAAATGTTTAAATATGATAGTAAACAATGCAGGAAAAATAAGAGTAAGAAAAGAATCAGAACTACTGATGTTAAGGTGGGAGGAGATAGAATGTGAATGGAGGCTAAAAAGTCTTCTTCCATCTCACAAAGTAATGGAAGGCTGTAGGAAATAGATTTATCTAATGAAAGACGATGAAACAGCAAAAATAAGCAAGAGGGTGAAAAGAGAAGTGATTGTGAGAAAAATCTTAGCGATGGTGTGAATATCCATCAGGATGAAAAGCAGCCCAGCTCAGCCAAGCAGCTGAGAGCAAATGCGGGTCCAGCCTTTTATGGCCTTGCGGGAAAAGGGAGGGTCTGCACTTGTGCACAGACACCAAGTAAGAAATGCTCTGACTCTGGTGCTTATGGAGTGACCATCCCCAGTGTGAGCTCTCACCCAGACAAGCCATGGAAGCCAAATGCTGGAACTGAGCGTGAGTCCAGCTCTGTCATTCCAGGTATGGCAAGGAGAATGTGAGTGGAGCATTACCACTGTCTCTGTCTCACTTGCTAATGCAAGGCTGGGGAAATCATCCTCACACAGTGACTACGCACATTTCTGACCTCTGTAAGAGGTCACAGACCTATCACATTTAAACAACTCACAGCAACGTTTAATGCAGCAAATTGCAACATCTCAAATGAGACAATAAGATTTTTTTCTAGACATCCTTTCAGAATGTGAGTGTATTTTCAGCAGACACTGGCATGTAAACAGAGTAAAAATGAACCAGAAATAGAACAGCACTTTCCTAACAATGTATTGAACAAAAAATGTCTTCATTCAGACCCCCTTTATTGAATATAAACTCTCTTGTGGAGTCCCTTCTTAGGAATGTGAAAAGTTAATTTTCCTCTCTAAAAATAGAAACTTGTGGCTTTTCTGATGAAGTTATTAAGTTGCATTCTTTCCAGTCATCATTATAAATAGTAAAGAAAAACTTAGTAGGAAAGACATCCAATCTTCTGATGATTACTTTGAAAACTGATTAAAACAACATAACAACTGTGTTTTTGAGGCCAAATGTGTGTGAACATCTGCTGTGTGCCAGTGGAATTAAGGTGCAGTGTGGCCTTCCATCTCTGCTTTGGTGAGGGCTGGAAGGGATCAGCTGAGCAGTTTCAGGCCACTCTGATTTGTTCTGGTTAGAGCTGTCTGAGAGGGAGAGATCATAAAGTGATCCAGCTCCATTCCTTGCACATTGATTCTGCAGGGAGCATGGCAGGCAGGGCCAGGGGCTCCAGTCAGGAACCTGGAGTACTGGGTAGAAATGGAAGCAACAGAAGAAACACAATGCCTTGGTTCTACTTGGCTGCTCACCATGCTCTAGCAACCTTCCCACTCTGATGTCCTGAAGACTGAGCTTGCTTTCTGGAAACAAGGATTAGGCAAAGGTCTTCTTCCCTGAGCAATGTGGAAAGCTCTTCAGATGAGCTGGGTTACTTTTAATTCTGCCAGCAAACTCTCAACCACTAAGTGTACCTGTTACCCACCAAATAGAACACCTGATCTTTTTCTTTTCAGGTGAATCAGTGAATTTTATTGTCACATTTTAAAACAAGTATGTAGCAATGTGTCTGGATCCTGCTGTTATGGTTTACATAATATGTTGTCAGGTTTCATGTATCAAGTTTGCATATGTCAAAGTGATCCAGCCACTTGTACAGACAAAGGTGTTCAGCCAAGATTTGTAATAATGAGTGTCAGCAGTTATGTTTCTAAGCCTATATTTAGGCACCTAAATGTGATGGCTGCTCTCTGAAAGTGAGGAATGCACAGCGGATCCATCGCACCCCACACCTGGGGTGAAATGCTATTCCCCTTCATTGCTGTATTTTCCCTCTCATTCCAATGCTACATTCACAGCAATTAAAGGCTGTGGACTTGTAAACTGACACATGTACAAGTGAGGCCACTGGATGACCTCAGAATATCACCAGGATAAATGCACTATCAGAAAGGGATCAAGTATATCTTATCTGAATGATCTTGCTGTTGTCTTCAAGCTGGAAGGATAAAATTACATACCTAGATCATGTATCAGCAATTGTGGAATCATAGAATGGTTTGGACCTGCTATAAGGTCTCCCCAGATCATCCCTGCTTCAAAAATGTAAGAGATCTTCTCCAGTATCACTTACCCCAAATGCACAAGTGGGAGAATCAGAGATCTGATCCTGATGCCAGGGGATTGATATGTTGCCCACCAACAAAAACGTTTCTTTGTGCCTTCTCTGTCATTTATGAACCTCCCAATACTTTCGTCATTTTCCGTGCCTACATTGTTATTCCATCCTATGACACAGAACTAAAGAAAACCATAATCAAATTATCTTTCCTTTAGGGAACAGTATACACGAATGATCCTGGAACAAGAAAACCTTGGGAAGGTAAGAATGAGGTTTTTACCTTGTAACAACATTGTGCAGTTCATATTTTTGTGGGGCTTATTCCCATAGGCTGTGGTCAGTCTTTTATAAAAAGCATATTGCAGCCTACAAAGAAATTCCGTTACTGCTGGCATTGGTAACTAATACCCTGAAAAGAGATCATGCTCAGGGCTTGATTTCCTGCAGAGCGTAGCATGAGCCACTTGCAAAAGATAGTCAAATAGCTTAACATGACAGCACATTCCCTGAAAACCATTTGGATAAGAAACTGAAACATGGGTATAACGAACTGTGCCAGCTCAGATCTTATGTTGTATATAAAGTAACCTGTTGAAGATAATAAATTTCAAGCCTGTCAGCCTGATCACTGTTATTAAAGGCCAAGGGATCATCAACGCAGCAGTGTTAAACAAAAGCAGTTGTCCCTTTTTAATCCTGCGTGAAGCTCGGATGAGCACGGATGAGGTTAGGCTTTCCAGCTCACACCAAACAGCTTTCTTTTATTAGTTTCCTTTTTCTGAGTCAGTCTGTGAGCAATTTGTACAGGTTTGGGCTGCCACTGTTAATAATCAATAATGGGTTTAATTGTAAAGCATTGATTTTGTTTTTATAATGTCATGATATTGGAGAAGAGGTTCAGGAGACATTAGGAAGAAGTTTCTTCCTGGGAGGGTGCTGAGGCACTGGCACAGGGTGCACAGAGAAGCTGTGGCTGCCCCATCCCTGGCAGTGCTCAAGGCCAGGTTGGACACAGGGGCTTGGAGCAAGCTGC
>WYDI02027932.1:0-100472 GCA_009867235.2 Psittacus erithacus
ATAGACCAAGGTGTATAATAACATGCATGTAGAGGCACATAGTACTCAGAGAGAGACTTTGGGGTAGGCTGGCACCCATAGAAACTCTGTAAGGGACACATGGAGGGGGTATAGACATAGAGACATGGGACCTATGGAGAGACATTGTGGGGTGCTGGGACCCTTTGAGACCCCATAGAAATTCCGTAGGGACACACTGGGGGGGCGGGGTATGGACATAGAGACACATAGGGACCAATAGAGAGACATTGGGGGTGCTGTGACCCATAGAGACACTATAGAAATTCCATAGGCACACCATTGGGAGCGGGTATATGAACATAGAGACACATAGGGACCCATAGAGAGACATTGGGGGCTGCTGGGACCAGTAGAGACCCCATAGAAACTCCACAGGGAAACACTGGTATGGGGAATGCATGAAGAGGCACATAGGACTCATAGGGAGCCATTGGTGTTGGCTGTGACCTATAGAGACCACTTAGAAACTCCATAGGGACACATGCAGGGGGTATGGGCATAGGGACACATAGGGACCCAGAGAGAGACATTGGGGGCTGCTGGCACCAGTAGAGACCCCATAAAAACTCTTTAGGGACACACTGGAGGCTGGTATGGACATAGACACACATAGGGCCTCTATGGGTCGCAGGAGCCCCCAATATCTCTTTATGGGTCCCTATGTGTCTCTATCCCCATACCCCTCCCAGTGTGTCCCTATGGAGTTACCATGGGGTCTCTAGGGGTCCCAGCCAACTCCAGTATCTCTGTACGGGTCCATATGTGTCTCTATGTCCAAACCCCCACCAGGGTGTTCCTATGGAGTTTGTATGGGGTCTCTATGGGTCACAGCACCTCCCAATGTCTCTCTATGTGTCCTTATGTGTCTCTATTTCCATATGCCCCCCAATGTGTCCCTATAGAGTTTCAGTGGGGTCTCTTATGCATCCCAGGCCCCACAGTGTCTCGCTATGGGTCCTGTGCATATCTAGGTCTATAACCCCCCCCCACCAGTGTGTCCCTATGGAGTTTCTGTGGGGTCTCTATGGGTCCCTATGTGCCTCCATGACCATGCCCCCCGACCCAGATTGTCCTTATGGATTTTCTATGGGGTCTGTATGGCTCGCAGCACTCCCCCAGTGTCTCTCTATGGGTCCCTGTGTATCTCTGGCCATACGTGCCCCCATGTGTCCCTATGGAGTTTCTGTGGGGTCTCTGGGTCCCAGCCAACCCTAGTCTCTCTCTGTGAGTCCTATGTGTCTCTACTTGGGATACCTCCAACCAGTGTTTCCCTATGGAGTTTCTATGGGTCCTAGCATCCCCCCGTGTGTCTCTATGGGTCCCTTTGTGTCTCTGTGTCCATAGCCCCCCCCCCCGCCATGTGTCCCTATGGAGTTTCTATGGGGTCTCTGGGTCACAGCAGCCCCCAGTGTCTCTCTATAGGTCCCTGTGTGTCTCTATGTCCATACTCCCCCCATGTGTCCCTATGGAGTTTCGATGGGGTCTCTATAGGCCCCAGCCAACCCCAGTCTCTCTCTGTGAGTCCTATGTGCCTCTGCTTGGATAATCCTGACAAGTGTGTCCCTGTGGAGTTTCTGTGGGGTGTCTGTGGGTCCCAGCACCCCCCAGTGTCTCTCTGTGAGTCCCTATGAGACTTTATGTCCATGTCCCACCCCGCCATGTGTCCCTATGGAGTTTCTATGGGGTCTCTATGGGTCCCAGCATCCCCCAATGTCTCTCTATGTGTCTGTATGCGTCTCTATGTCCATACCCCCCAGTGTGTCCCTATGGAATTTCCATGGGGTCCCTATGGGTCACAGCCAACATCAGTGTCTTTCTATGGGTCCCTATGCACCCATATGTCCATAACCCGCAGTGTGTTCCTATGGAGTTTCTATGGGGTCTCCATGGGTCCCAGCCAACCCCAGTGTCTCTCTGTGGGTCCCTATGTGTCTCTATGTCCATACCCCGCCATGTGTCCCCATGGAGTTTCTATGGGTCCCAGCCAATGTGTCTCTATGTTCATACCCCCCCCGTGTGTCCCTATGGATTTTCTATGTGGTCTCTTTGGGTTGCAGCAGCCCCCAGTTTCTCTCTATGGGTCCCTATGTGTCTCCATATCCATATCCCCCCCCGTCCCGACTGTGTCCCTATGGGGTTTCTATGGAGTTTCTATGGGGTTTCTACAGGTCGCAGCACCCCCAGTGTCTCTCTATGGGTCCCTATGTGTCTCTATGTCCATACTCCCACCTGTGTGTCCCTATTGAGTTTCTGTGGGGTCTCTATGGGTCCCAGCCAACCTCATCAAATAAGCTATTCATTATGCTAATTAGCTAAAATTTTTTTTAGCTTTTTAAATTCTTTATTTTTTCATTTCTTGCTCTCACATACACTCACACATATATGCGCACACACACACGCGCACACACATATACGCACACACATATACACACACCCCCAGGCCCAAACCCCTCCACAGATACCTCCACCCTGCTATGGCCCGCTGATCCAGCCCAAACACCTCCCCCAAAAAAAACCAATTAGATTTAAAAAAAATTAAAATAATCCACTAAGTAAGCAATGAATTAAGTAGTCAGTGAACCTAACTGATCAATTAATTGAGCTAAATAATTATGCTAATTATCTAAAAAAATTATTTTTTACTTTTTAAATATTTAAATCTTTAGGTTTTTGCCAGCTTACATGCAGGACTAGGAAAACGTTTTTTGTGGGTTTTTTTTCCCTAAAAAAACTTATTAGTTCAGAAAAATTATGTTATTTAATCAGTTAAGTAAACAAATAAACTAACAAAATGATTAAGCTCATTCATCAGTCAAATGCATGTCTCGCTGATGCAGCAGTGGAAGAGGTGGTGACAGCGACAGAAGGGGCTGCTGTCGCGGGGGCCATGGACGAGGTAGTAAAAGGGGGGTGGCGGTTGGGGTTCAGCGGCATCAGCCAGAGCTGCAGGAGCAGCAAGGGCAGTGTTGGGCGAAGGTGGCCGGAGCGGTGGCACTGGGAGAGGGGGGAGTGGCAGTGGCTGTAAGAGCGGGGGGGGGGGGCAGGAGCTAGGGGTTCTTCCCTGCATTTGATTAAATTTTACTTGCTTTACGTTTATATATGTCTATATAAATTTCATTTAGTTTTAGTCAAGGTTTTAACACTTCTGTTCACTTTTGGGAACATTGGCAGGTGCTGGGATCCATAGAGAACCCACAGAAATTCCATAGGGACACAATGGGGGGGGTATTCACGTAGGGCACATAAGGACTCATAGAGAAACACTGGGGGGCCTGCGACCCATGAAGGGCCCATAGAAGCTCCATAGGGACACACTGTCCACTGACTAGGTGCCATCTTGAGTGGGGCTCCTCCAAAACTTTGTTGGCAAATTTGTTCCTGGAGTTTTCTCCGAATCACCATAGACCCCTGTATCTCCCTTAATCCCCCTATAGATAAGCCCCACAGACCCCATTATGGGTCTCCAGACCCCAATATCTGCCCCCTTGACTTCACAGAATCCCATTTGGAGACTCCAGACATTCATATCCCCCCTTAGGCACTTTATATCCCTCCCTATCCCCCCATAGAGCCCCCATGCAGGGACTCCAGTCCCCTATATCCCCCCCATGTCCTCCCAACTTTCCCCCTAGAACCCCTTGTAATGGACTCCAGACCCCAAAGAACCCCATAATGGGACTGCAGACCTCCATATACCCCCCATAAACCACCATAGAACTGAAATGGACTTTTAGGTGGGAAAGCGAGGAGCGACAGCAATGTGGGTGGCACATTGGAAAGATCACTGTCTGCAGAAGATGCCCGGCAGCAGCGTTCTATCCTGGCTCTTCAGCTGTGGGAGCAGAGGCCAAACATTTGTGCTGTACTCACTCTGCTCCAGGACAGCCGGGAGCAGGCACCAGAGAGGTTGGACTCATATGGACTGAGGTGGGAAGAGCGAGGAGCGACAGCAATGCGGGTGGCACTGTTGGAAAGCTCACTGTCTGCAGAAGAGGTCCAGCAGCAGCATTCTGTCCTGGCTCTTCGGCTGTGGGAGCAGAGGCCACACATTCCTGCTCTACTCACTCTGCGGCAGGATGGCTGGGAAAAAGCGGTGAAGACGTTGGACTCAAATGGACTTGTAGGTGGGAAGGTGAGGAGCGACAGCAATGGGGGTGGCACCATTGCAAAGCTCACTGCCTGCAGAAGACACCCAGGAGCAGAGTTCTGTCCTGGCTCATCTGCTGTGGGAGCAGATACCAAACATTTGTACTCTACTCACTGCTGCAGAACAGCTGAGAGCGGGTACTGGAGTGGTTGGACTCAAAGACCACCCCAAAAATTGAACACTTGAGTGTTTAAAAAGCAGTGTCCTGGCATGGACGCACATGTATTCATTCTGGCAGGTTTCAGCGGCGCAGAGGAAACAGGAATCAATCATGGAATGGTTTGTGTTGAAGGAACCTTAAAGCTCATCCAGTTCCAACCCCTGCTGCGGGCAGGGACACCTTCCACTAGAGCAGGTCGCTCGAAGTCCTGTCCAGCCTGACCTTGAACACTGCCAGGGATGGGGCAGCCACAGCTTCTCTGGGCACCCTGTGCCAGCGCCTCAGCACCCTTACACTGACCATCGTTCCCAAACGTTTACTATTTTCGGCTCCACAAGCGCGTCAGCAGCAGCACAGGCTGACCGGGGCCGCGCCGCTGGGGCTTCCCGGGAGTTGTAGTCGGCGGCGGGCGGGGAGAGGGGCGGGTCTAGAACTACGTCTCCCAGCGTGCCCCGCCGCTGTCACAGGGCTGCGGGAGGCCTGGGCGGGGCGCGCGGGTGGCCCCAGCGGAGCCGGATCGAGCGGCGCCGCTGTAACATCCGCGGGGAGCCCGGCGGCCGCGTTCCAGCTCCTCGGCCGCTTCCCCGGGGGTAAGCAGGGGCGCCTTAGGCGGATCGGGGCCGGGCCGGGGCAGGGCAGCGTCATCGCGCTGGGTCGCCTCGGCGGGCGCCGGGCCGCCTCAGGGCCCGGCCGGCGCCAGGGTGTCTGTCGGCCCCTTTGGTGGGTCTCTGGACGTCGCGGTTTCGCCGGGCTTGGGGTGGCCAGTATCCCCAGGACCGTAGGGGAAAGGAAAAGGGCGGCCGCGGCGCTGCTGCTGCCGGCGGCGGTGGGGAAGCGCCTCCGCCCGGCGGAGGCTGCGGCCGGGCCAGAGCAGCCGCGACTGTGAGATCTGGTGCTGGGTTCGTGTCTCGTCCGGCGGAGGGCTTGAGGAGGGAAGGAGCCGATGGCCATGGACTGCAGCCGCGGTGCTCACCTGGGGCGCTTCTTGTGTTTTCTCCTTTCTGCCTTAGACCACTGTAGCGGGTCTGTGCTGAGGATGAATGAGGGGAGGAAGCAAACAGAGCCTTTGGCTAAGAACCGTGGCTTTGTGAAGGGTTGTCCGAAATTCGTTCTCTCTCCTGTCTGTCAGGTAAGTGCCTGGTTTTTATCCTTTTCCTCCTTTGGGCTAAACTGTGAATAGGTTTGCTGGAAGGGGCCAGTTTTCTTGCTGCCATGGTGGAGGCTGTAGTAGGGTGCGTCTGCTTGGTCCTGCGCCAGTTTTGTTTCTTTTCTTCTGGATGGTGAGTGCTGGGTGCCCAGGAGGGTGTAAACATCCATCCTGTCTTCCTGTTCTGGAACAGGTATTGCAGGTCAGTCCTTGCTTGCTAAGGTGAGAGCTGAGTTCTGAAATGTTGGCAGTCATTCCTGCCGGACATTTTGTATCACCAGCACGTGTGCTTAGGGCCAGTGGGAACTGAAGCACATGTGGCTTTCTCTGTCCTGTGTTTCTGTGCAAGAGCAATATTCCTGAACTGAGAATGCATCAAACAAGAGGCAAACTTAAACCTAGAGAAAGTGGTACAGCTGTACTGGAAGCAATCGGTGTGCTTATTCTGATTTCCCTGCAGACACTCAACTCCAGAACTTATTTTCTGAACGTAACAATTCCTAATTTCTGACGCAGTTAGAAACAAGTGAGCTCTTGCTCTCCTTCATGGAGGTCACTTAGGCTTGGCTTTGCTACTCAACCGTCTCCTTTTTTGGCTAAGAGCCTCATTACATCCTCGGCGCTTCTCTGTTGCTATAGGAAGAGTTTATTTGGCTCAAATGGGGTACAATTCTTATTTATCATCTGTTTACCATCTCCTTGGTTTCTTAAACTTACTTCCTATGAAGAACAACACAGTTGTTCATCCTTCTAGGTCTTTCCTCCATGCGTGATTACCTGTTGAATTTTTCATCTGTGGTTTCAGGATAAAGACAAGTGAATTCTCAAGGGATGCAGTTACTGTAAGTTACCCACATTATTATGATTGGAATGATGTTGTGTGTCATTTTGATAATAGAAATCAGAAAAAGAAAGCTTCAGTAGCCTCGGCAGAGCTGGAGAAGCTGTTGCCCAGAGCAGAAAGCAAAGCTGAAAATGAGTTATAGGTGTCTAGGTTTGTGTCTGGAGAAGCTAACTTCCATTTGGTGGATGATGGTTCCCTTCAAGAAGTTCTTCCTTAAGGCAGCCAACTAACAAGGCAGTAGGTTGGGTGTCACGTAACTCATGCTGTACTCCCAGCTCTACCACTGATGTATCTTTAGTACCTTATGCCTGTTTTCCATATTATTCTTGTCTGTTCCTGTGGTGAAAGGACACGAGTTCACTTAGTGCCTGCAACATGTTAGCAAGCAGTTACCTAGTTGTTTAACAGTGTCACCGCCTGTTCTGTTTTCTTGAATCATTACTCTCTTTTTAGGCTTCAGATGGGTAAAGATGTTGCCCATCCCTTTCTCTTTGCACAGCATACCTCTGTGACCCACTGACTTGAGAAAAATCTTCATACCTGTATGATATTTGGGTTAATTCTCTGCTTATTATGGTAGTACTTGTAGCTTCATATGTTTTGATATTTATTTTGGATGCATGTTTAAAGCTTTGTGACTATCTTGTGCTCAATTAGTGTAAAAAGAACTTGTTGTTTTCCTGCTTTGGTCTGCAGTGGCAGCTGCTGATATTGTTTGGGAGAATTGGGAGGCCATGCATAGCCTCTTACCACTAAAACTTCAACAAATGTCTTGGAAGTTGCAAGAACTGTGGAAATACTACAGGTGTGGAGGTAGAAACTGTCTCCTTCCGTTTTTACTTGGAAAGGGGTATATTCATGGCTACTTTGATCAACAAGTGTGTGGCTACATGACCACCATGGGCTATTCAAAGCTCATCTCTTGCCTTGTGTTTGTGTAGCATTAGTATTGGCTGCTCACACAGACTGATCTTGGTTGCATATGGTTTCTCTGAAGCTGAAGGCTCTCTCCAACTTGGTAATTAAGCTCGCCTAGGTCATGTTGCCCCTGCCTGCCTGTTCCCATCAAATCTATCCTCCTTGCTCATCATCTCTGATGCAGAACTGCTCCTGGGCTCTGGTAGAATTCAGGGTCACACTGAATGTGACCATAGCACTTGCAACAGTACTGATTATGCCCTTTCATTTTGAGTTGCTGTTTTCCCGGGATCCAAAATAGAATGCAAAGTCCTGTGAGCAGACTATTTGAATCTTAATTGTTTTTCAGGGATTCTGATTCATGGCTTGTCAAGGGCACTTATGGAGGGGCCAGGGTGTTGTAATACAGTGTGCTCAAAGGGAGACAAAGGCAAGGATGCATGCTGGATCATGGGTTGATACCTTCTATTCAGCTATCCGGAGCTGAAAGATAACATCTGTACTTCTAAAATGTACAGACTTTTGTAGGTGAATTGGTGTGCATGCTGATCCTCAAGCCTTCATTAAATACCAGGGAGGATGACAACAGCAGAGCTGAATTCATTCTGCTCCTAAATAGCTGATGTCTCTCTAGCCAAAGGCATGTCAGGTTAGATTAGACTTAAACCTTTTGATCTGTTTTCAGAGCACAGAAAGGGCAAGTTCCATGCTGAAAACTGACAGGAGTGCAGTGTTGACCATTCTGAAAGCCTGAAGGGAAATCTGAAGGTTGATAGGATGACCTATCAAGGAGATTCAGCAGGTTTTATGCTCTAGCTTGCTTTATGCCTGAGTCTGAAGTAGCTACTTTTTATTTTGAAAAGTTGAAAGAAGTTGTGTTCCTAACTCAGATGATTTGTAATCTGTTGTCTGAATTTCTATGAACAGCCTATCACAGAACCACAGTACTGTGTATTCTCCAACCTACTATTCAACCACATGTCTACCAGCAGGACATTAGTGTTAATTCCTCTTGATTTTTTTTTCACTCCTGCAGTGATGTTAGTTTTCTGATTTTGAATGATTTGTAGGGAAACTTGCTGCCTTTCTGGACAGACAAGGCAATTGTGTAAATAGATGGGAGAATTATAAACTTTTAAGTGATTTATCAAAGATTTTCAAGGCTAATAGGACTGGAAAGCTGGTGTGAGGGATGTGGACCTGAGCTTTACGCAGGGCTCAATACCACTAGCTCTGGTCTGGCCTCTCAGAGATATATTAGAGCATTGTCTAAGAGCACAATTTAACACAGTGTTAGCGAGTTTTTGTTTGCTTTCCTTATGCCACAGGGATATTCCGTGAAGGGTATGGAAAAGTTAAAATACCATTTTTTCCATTTAAAGTGAAAAAGACCTTAATTCAGTCTTAACAAATAATGGTTTGGGGTTTTGTTAAACTATCACTGATGGTTATGTGTGTTTTGGGGCAGGGTGTGTGTGTTTACTGTAATGCAATGTAAATTTAACTGAAATCTCTGTTGAGGAAAAAGTGGATTCTCCTCAGTCCCAGCTAATGAGCTTTTCAAGGCTTGAGGCAGCAATCTGCAAGCTGTCAGGTCCAATTAAAGCAAATGGCTGGAGCTGTTTTTCTCCCTCCTGGAGAGAGCACAGTTCATCAAAAGCCGTGAGGAAATATCATCGGGATCATGAGCAATTATATTGTGGGATGTAATGAGAAAGATCCACCACATGCCCAGTGTGTACTTTCACTTATAATCGCTCTTAATTCTCCAGTAGGTGCATGAGTGCTGATCTCACCAATTTGAGTAGAAGGTGGTAGAAGGAACTTGTTCTTTTGTAGAGCTTGACGGATGTTGACTTGTAAATCTGAATTTTCAGCATCCCTGACCTGGCAGAAATTATCCCACCTTTCTGTATGTTGTGGGTTAACTCTGGGGGGCAGCTAAGTGCCACGCAGCTGCTTGCTCAATTCCACCCCATGGCACAGGGAGGAGAACTGACAGGGTCAAATTGAGCACTGTTCAGCAGTAGCTAAAACATGAATGTGTTATCAACAACCAACACTGCTTTGGTCGCAGATCCAAACCAGAGCACCATACAAGATACTGTGAAGAAAATTAACACTGTCCGAGTCAAACACAGCACACTGTAGTATACCAGAACCTCTGTTGTTGGAAGCCTGTGACAGCTGTTTATTTTTGGCTAATTGGTGGTGTTTCCCAAAGGTTGTGTTTGCATTTGTATGGTTTGAAGCAAATATTGACCTACTCTGCAATCCAGTTTATTTCATGGGTTTAGTTAGCATGGAGCTGATTCTTTAAAAATACTGTGCTACATCTTTGCTCCTGGTAGATCATGTGCCTGATACCGTCACTTTCTGTTTAACTTATTTTGTTACTCGTTGCTGACAAAAATCCCTTTTTGGTCTATAGAACTTGGTGACAAAACCAGTTTGGATTGAGGCTATGCAGATGAGTGCTAGGGTTTTGGAACAGGTTTGCTCTTCTGTGTCTGTTGCCATCACAGGTGGGTTGAAGTTTGAGTAAAGTGAGAACTGGAGGTTCAAGGCCAGCTCAGCTCTGGTTAGATAGTTTTAGAAGACTAGAAGCTTTTTGTATGCCTTCATACCCAACTGGAAGAAGTTCTGTAATTAGTATTTTTCATGAGACTTCAGCCATATTGAAGATATGGGGTTTTCTGGATCCAGCCTGTGATCAAAATAAAGGAGGGGTGTCTTCTAGCTGCGAATTCAGTTGTGGTGCTCCTGAATCTAGAGGTAGGCAGTATTTTCTGCCTGTTTAGCCTCAGAGGTAGAGAGAACTTCACAGTGTTCAGGTATAATAACCACAAAGAACACTCAGCCCCAGTGTTTGTACTTAAGACATTTAAATCTTGTAACAAGAAAGATAGAAGATAAGCCTGCAGGGTTTTTTAAATACCATCTCAACCTTTGGAAGCATTATGGGGTGCTGACCTTCTTGGGCTATGGAGACATTTTTTTCCTAGTGTATCCTCCTTGCATTCCAGATGATTACTTGCACATTATGAACCGAAAAATATAAGATATGTAACTTCTCTGTAACTTCTTCCATCTTTAGGATCTATTCTGAGATTGTCTGCCATTTTTTAGGGAACCAGAATGCCGGGGTGAAGCTTCTCAGAACGGTTTGTAGAGATCTGATGGTATTGACTATTAATACATTTGCTGGAGCTTCTCTTAGGCCTTCATCCTTTAACAATGTGAAAGAATAAATACTAAACCAGGATGATAGCCACTAAGAGCCTGAAACTTGAAAGGGAAGGCAGCCTTCCCCTGTCACCATAACAACTCAGTGCTAGAATACAATCAGTGTGAACTGAATGTAAAATTCAGTTCGGGCAAAAACAGATCAATGGACTGGTATTTGTAAAGGACAAGTGTTGATTGTAGAGGTAAAATGCACTCAATGGCACTTAGTGCCTGCCTTGTTATTTTTAGCACTTCCTCGCTCTCTATCCCAGTATTTCAGGATGTGTGCCTGCTCTTAACACAGCAAAGCTGAGATGACAAGATATTAATCCCTGAGCAAAGGCATATTAATCACCTGCTTTATTCTGTTTATATAATACAGTTAAATATACTCTAAGAGCAGGTGAGGTTATGGGCATGGAAGTGATTTAACCTCATGCAGGCTTTTTCTTGGTTGATTGGTTTTAACAGTGGCAGCTGCTCCATTTCTATTTTTTTTGCTGTCAATATTTAAGCCCCAGAAACATCATCTGCTCTTTCCTCTTCTGTGCCAATGATGCCATCTCGTAAAATTTAGACTAAGCAGAAATCCTGACAGTGCAAGAAAAAGTGAAGTCAAGGATCACTGAGACCTTGTGGCTTTGCAGTGGAATGTAAACTATTCAGTCAGTGCTGCAAATCCTTTGGTGGGCTGAGAGGAGCAGGGATTTCATGGGTTTAGTCTAATTTCTAGTGGTTAAGTTTGTCACAGAGTAGCTGAGGTAGTGTCAGTCCTGTACCTTAGAGGATCTGCTAGTGCTAGGAATGAGGAGTCTGTATCTTCTGTGCTGTAATTCAGCACTGTGGCTTTGCAATGGGGCTGGGCTTTTAAGCCAGGTTTGTTTTAGCCATGAAAGATTGAGCTTGGAAACTGCCTTCTCCAAAACGGAGAGTGGGACCTTACCAGACTTTCAGTCCTAGTGGTTGATCTGACTTGTGCTGCTCTTTTTATGAGCAAGGGCTGCAGAACGAGATCTGGAGAACAGTGAACAACTAGATGGGCCTCACTGCATGCTTTTCCACATCAAGAAGCTGGGCTTGTATAGTGCTATGTTATGAGGTAATATGAAAGCCCAGTGTTTGTGAATTAATAATGTACTGAAACAGCTACTCTGAGAGCAAAAAACCCCCTTATCATGTGTTAATTTTTTCTCATTTAGTAGAGTTTTATCTATAGGTAATAGAAGGCACTATTACCAGGGAGTTTCTTAAGAGGCCTGCTAAGAAGGTAGGGGTTTTGAGTGGTGGGGGAGCTACTTGAAAGTAAGAGACTGACTGAGTTGAGGAGTAGGTAAACTTGGTTCAGAAGAAATGGGAGCAAATTAGAATATGAATTTCCATTGGAGGACTTTTGGGCAGTGTAGAAAGCGAAAGAAAAGGGATTTGCAGGTAGTAGAGCTGGGCATTGAACTGGTGTGAACTGGAGTTGGTAAAATGCCATGGCGTAGACAAGTCTCCAGATGGAGTCTCGACCAGGAACAGGAGATTGAGTACATCAAGTTCGGGTGTGATGGCCGCCAGGGCCTCCTCTGGGATTGCAGTCCCAGAAGGCAGCAATAAAAGCTGATGATGGCTCCTGGGCTTACCTGGGAGCCAGGAGGATACAAAAGCTATGAGGTGGTCTTTGTGTGGTGGTAAGTCAAAAAGGATTATTTACTATGTGCTTTGCTGGTTTTGTGGTCTGTTTTCATTTAGTAGTGACTGTATTTGTGGGAATTGGGTGTCTCCTTGTGAGAAATTACATTGCCTCTTGTTAATGAGAGTACTTGTGTGTCTGCTGCTGTGCTGTCCTGGGGGCTTACTGTTTGCTGAGAAGAAAGAAAGGTGAGGGGTAAGTCTTGGGTATGCAGCGGGGCTGCATCCAAAGGGTTGAATTGTATCGGGTTTAGGGGTTTGTAGCCTCTGTGATATTTGTAGTGCTTGGAAAACCACCTAAGAGTAAAAGGATGAAAGAAAAAAGTGGAAGTAATCCCTGGCAGCATTCAAGGCCAGGTTGGATGGGGCTTGGAGCAACCTGATCTAGTAGAAGGTTGTCAACCCCTTGGCTAGGGGGTTGGAACTGGATGAGCTTTAAGGTCCCTTCCAATCCAAACCAGTCTGTGATTCTGTAAGTAGAAGAGCTTTTTGATAGTTGTTGAATGTTGCAGATCTAATTTTCAGAGAGAGAAAAAAAGCATCACTTTAAAAAAAAAAAGAAGAAACAATCACCTGCATCTTTCTCTGTTTACTGAACTGTTTGAATAACATGATAACTAAATGACATGCGCTGATTTGGTCACTGCTTGCGCCACTGGTTGGTTCTGTTTATTGTGTATCCAGTGCAGCAGCAACCTTTGCCTCTTGCCAGACAGATGCCAGGTTGTCTTTAGAGTGCCTTTTACCAGCAGCAGTTTGAATATTGGCAGAAAATGGCAGTAATTATTGCAATTAACGTGTGAACTGAAGGCATTAAAGTATTTTCCCTTTGTTCCAGTTAAATATTACTGGGATTTCCTAAAAATGGACTGCTAGGTTACACTTGGGCTGTTCTTCCCTTTGTCACAGTCGATGGGGTCAAAATGCTAGGTCAGGATTCAAAAATATGCTTGTGTCATAGTGGTTTATTTGTTTCTAGTTACTTTAAAATCCCATGGGAAACTGATATTTTCTATGTGAATCATTTTTGGCAACTATACCTATCCTTCCCCAGATTAATTGTGACCCAGAAAACATTGACGGAGGAGTGCTTGCTTCAATGAATGAAACATTTCCCCTTGGGAAGTAAATAATGCTGATCTCGGGCAAGGTTCAGCCTGCATGAGCTTTGTAGTTCATCTTGTAAGGATTTTGAATGGTTCTTCGCTCTTGTTGCTCATCGCCCCTGCATATTAGATGGAAATGCAGGATGCATTTGGTGCCTTCTTGTGTGGAAAATATACCTTTGTATTGTTGGATGTTTCCATTTGCTTTCTCTGCAGTGGCTTTGTCTTGACTGGTTGATAGCAGCCTTTTAAAAAAGCAGTTTTGCCTTTTAGTTAAAGCAGTAAATTGCCCATTTTATTAATCTCTGATTTGAAGGAAGAGGGGGGATTGTACAACTCGTTAGGTTCTGCAGTGCCTTCTAAGAAGCATATTCTTTCTTTTTGCTTTCATAAAGACAGTAAACACTGTAGCACCTTAAATTTGGCAATTTCACATCCACCTCCACAAAGGAAGCCTAAATTAAAGTGTTGCCTGAGGCATTTTTAGTGATGATGAGAATGAAGCTGACATGAAATTCACAAAGACGTTTGGGTTTGATGTTGCTTTCATGTGGCTGGTGTTTGGATGTTGCAGTGATGAGTAGCAGGAAAAGTCTGAAGCTAGAGAGATGCTAAAGCTGGACAGAAATCAGGCTCTTTCTGCATGCTGGAAATTTGATTTTGCATCCAATTACTCCTCCATACATTTAAAAGAGAATGTTTGGCTGGAGAAAGGTCTTATTTTTAGGCCTTGGTGGGTTCAGTTGCTTTATTGACAGGTGGTGGTGCTAAAAACACATCACATGGCACAGAGCTGCTGCTATTGCTGGGTCTGAGTACACATCCTATTAGCTTGTCGCCTAAACCAGGTTGATTAGCCTGGTTTGAACCTGCTCTGGGGCAGGGCAGTTGTGGAAGTTTGCTGTACCTTGGGAATCTGCACTGTTTGAGCCTTGGCATTCTGCTGAGTCTTTTTCTTTCAAATGTGCAGAAGATTCTTCATGTTATGGGTGCCCACAAATAAAGGGTGCTGCAGATTTTTCCAAAAGTCAAACCAGCATCTTGGTCCTACATATTGAAAGCCACACTGTGTCTTGTTCTGGTAAAAGAGGTAAACCAGGCTTTGAAACTGATTTAATTCAAAGTTGTGGACATACTGCATCCATGTGGTATTCATTTCATTTATCACTTGTCATGGCAACAGCTGTAAAGGCTATTCTAAGCTTTTAATGAGCCCAGCACAAAATCTGCAATGCTTATTGCAAGTAAGCAATTCCATTTCCATGTTCCTGCCATTGATAAATAGCAGCAAAAGTTGATATTTCTCTGACATTGGCCCTTTAAAACTGCTGTTACTTTTGAAGAGCAAACATTTTTTTCATATGCGTCTTTAAAACTTCTTGTATCCCAAAATCAAACCTAGAACTAACTTTCTGGACAAATGAAGTTCAACACTGCAGTGTCATGTGGTGCAATGCAAATAAAGAGTCTTCCTGAAAAATAGACTGGTATTGACTTTTCATTGCTAAAATCATGCTGCTGGTGTTTTCCTGGTCATTTCTTTCAGCTCTATTTACTGTGCTATTTGTTTCTGTTGCCTTTGTTTCTCTAGTAGCTGTTGCACACAATCACAGAACTGATTTGAGTTGGAAGGGACCTTAAAGCTCATTCAATTCCAGCCCCCTTCCACAGGCAAAGACACCTTCCACTTGAGCTGGTTGCTCTAAGGCCCGTTCAGCCTGGCCTTGAACACTGCCAGGGATGGAGCAGCCATAGCTTCTCTGGGCACGTGTTCCTGAATTTGAAACCAAGGGCTGGTACTGGAGTTCTGCAAAGATTTCTTGCCCACTTCTCTTTTTTCATACCCAGTGCTCTGGAATAAGTCTCCTGGCTATTACACAGATGTTTCTGTGCCGTGTAAGTCTGGCTGCTTTGTGTATCTGCAAAAGCTGTGGAGATCCCTGTTTTGATAAAGTACAGATTTATCTACTCAGCAGGTCAGGCCTCTTTGTAGGCAGGTCATTCTGGGGAAAATGTGATGTGTTGAGCGGCATCACTTAGTTATATGTTACCTTATTAGGTGTGCTGACCATGCTGCTGGCGATGCTGACTGAGTTGCTGATGATACTGCCTGTCTCCAGGACCCTTTACGTGGAAGAACTGTAGGGCTGTCTGTGCAGATCAATGGACGTGGACCCCTATGCCAGCATGCAGGTTGGGATGCGGGTAGTTCGTGGTGTGGACTGGAAGTGGGGCAACCAGGACAATGGAGAAGGGAATGTTGGGACTGTGGTTGAGATTGGTCGGACAGGCAGCCCAACCACTCCAGACAAGACTGTGGTTGTGCAGTGGGATCAAGGCAACAGAACCAACTATCGGACTGGATTCCAAGGGGCTTACGACCTTCTTCTGTATGATAACGCTCAAATAGGTAAGTATAGCACAGACAAGAAGCACAAAACTAGTGCTGTAAACCCATCTCCTCTAGCATATGCCTGCCTTACCTGCTAGCTGCAATGTTAAGCCTTTGATAGCTGCCTTTGGGTTGATGCTGAGCAGCAGTGTACATTCAGCCAATTCATGCAGTGAAATTCCTGTTTGTCTGTATGCAAAGGCTTTTCTTTCTTTTATGTCTGTGAGCCTAACAGTTTTGCTGACTGTCATTCTGTTGAATTCTGTCATGGCTTTTAGGATCAGAGCCCATTAAGCTGGGAAATGGATAATTCATATTACACATCACTTGATATTATGTTGCTGCATCATCTTCAATGCTCAGTGCTTGATTTTATTTCTTAAAACATGCTGTTGTAGTTCTTAAGAGCCTGGTCAGTCTGTTTTCTCTGGATCTTCTATTCCTTTGCTTTTGTTCTCCTAGGTGTCCGTCACCCTAACATCATCTGTGACTGTTGCAAGAAGCATGGAATACGGGGAATGCGGTGGAAATGCAAAATGTGTTTTGACTATGACTTGTGCACACAGTGTTACATGAGCAACAAGCATGATCTGTCCCACTCCTTCGAGCGCTACGAGACAGCACACTCACAACCGTAAGTGATGCTGCAAGGCAAGTCTAGTTAATCCTGTTGGGATCTATAGGTCACTATTCTATCATAGTGGTCTCCAAAATGGGGTGTGTATGCCCCACGGGTTGATGATGTGCCAAGACAAGGAGGTCTGTTCTCCTGTCCTGAGGAAGAACTGAAAAGCAGTCTCAAACAGCAGTTTAATTTCCACCCACTAAGGCTGACATGATGATGAATTCTAGAATCCTCTTGCCTTTAGGAAAAGTAATAGGAAATCAGCTGTTGTCACTGTCTCTTATATTCTACTTCCCTCCTACCCCTCCGCTTGAGAACATCACTGTGCATTGCATCCATTTGCGGAATGAAAAGTGTAATTACTTTGCTAAAGAGAGTGATGCTGGATTTGCAGCTGGTTTTCCTCCCATATGCTCTGGCTGAAGTTGATTACAACAGTTTTGCCAGTGTGGTTGAGCCAGAATTCTTGGTGCTAGCAAAGGGACAGATGTTGCTGTCCAGAGAATGCCCCCTCTGACCATTGAACCTTGTGTTTTCCCACCAGATTAAGATGTTTCTTAAGCTTGTATTAAAATGACAAGTAAGCCAGATCCTATTGTGAAATAAGCTTTGTGATTTCATATATGGATATAAAAATAGTATATATATCTAAATGCTCTGATTTTAAAAAGAAGTGAAACAAGGGGCATGGAAGGAGATCACCTTTGAACAATGCCACAGAGAGGATTTCTTTGGAATAACTGAGGTCTGAGCTGTAAAGATACATTGCCTTAGGCAATGCAACATCTTTTTTTGAGAACAGAAATTGCATACTTATGACTCACTAGGACTATTACTTAAATCACCCATCTCAATTTTCTTGCTTAATAAAATAGAAGAGAAAACCTTTGGCAGTTCCCCAAGGATCAGAAAAAAGCTGTGTGTTTGAAAAGACATGATAGCTGCTGTGTGGAATTGGGTTTGCTTGAGATTTTGTTGCTATCTGCTGTTGTTTGAGTGGCTGTGACGCAGGATGAGTCTCCAGATTCTTGTCTCCTTTCTCTGGCAGGGAATGGGTATCTTTCACTTCGCAGTGAGCCTCAAGTGCAGCAGTGTGTTGCTTTCAAGACTGCTCACTAATCCTAGGATTTAAGTGGTCTTAAGTCCAGACAGCCACTGCAGAGGGTTTCCAATCAGTTTTCTAAAAAGGCTTTGAGGACACCTTTACCTGAAGGCTATTTCAGTGACCTGAGTTTGAACCTCTGATGGCAGGAAGTACTGAGGTTTTTATATTGTGCCATTTGAAGGCATCTTTTCCTGACATCTGCCAATTGCTGATGTGTTTTATTGGTCTTGTTTGGTTTGAAATTAATGGCTGTTTTGGGAGAGGCCCCCATCCTTAGTTTAAAAGGGTGGACTGCTCAATTTCACTGAAGACCTTTCTCGGCAGTTGTTGTATCCATTTGCTAAATATACATTTAATAATTGGAAGATAAATCAATGTCTGTAAGCAGATTGCAAAGCAAAACTCATCAGGGTTAGGGCAGAAATAGTCAGGCACACTCAATCAAGTCTGAGATAATCTTTCTGTCATCCAAAATCTTAATAGTATTATATTCAAGTGCAAAAGCAGCAATGGCATTTTGCATGCATCCCCTTCACAGGGATGATGCTAAGCTGAATTTCAGTAGGGAATATGGTGCATTTTACCGGGCTGTTTTCTAGACTTCCCTCACCAATAAACCACAACCTTAACACTTGAAAAGGTCCTGTTTTATTTCTGAAGAACAATGGATTTTGAGGAGCCAGCAAAGCACACAGGGAAATGTTCTGTGTAATCAAGCATAAGAAACACAGGTATTTTCTCAGTACATGTTGTGTTTTATACTGGACTCAAAACAGAGTTTGCAGTTGTTTTCAGCCATAATTCTTAAACCAGCTCTGTCTAGTCTAGTTTCCAGTAGGATTTCTAAATCAGATACAAAAACAAATACATGATACCATGTAGGTATGCATGTGCAATGCAGATCCATTCAAGGCAGCTTTAATAATTCAGCATTCCATCTGTGACGGCTTCTACTATAAGCCTAAACTAATACAGTAGTTGAGTGACAACCGCTGGTGTTTTACTGCTAGGCAATAATGAAGATGCAGTTAGGTGCTGGAGTAGCCTCTTCAACATGTGTTATTTATGCAATGTCATTTAAGCTGCTAGACTAAGAAATGTTGGTGAGTAACATTTTGAACCAAATCTGTCTTGTGTGATGATGTGCTTGTTTCCTAACTTTTTGTGAAAGAAAAGCACAGTAAGTATTAATGAATTTATCAATATGAGTTTATGAATTTATTAATTAATGAGTATAATTGTACTTCTTAAAAAAGCCACCATGATTTACTAGGTAAGTTACCTAACATGTCTCCTTAAAATCCACATAGATTGGAGAACACTAGGGCATATCCCCACACTAGGCGTCCCTTACTTAGTTTGGAATATTCTGTTTGATTTGTGGAATTAGAGATTAAATTTCAGGGGTGTATTTTATCTTTTCTGGATCAAAGCTTCAAGCAAAAGAAATCTTCTCTGAGAGCATAGTTGAGAGAACCTTCTGTCTGCAGTAAGGTGTTGAGTCTTTGGTGCACACACACACACATGCTTTCGTTCACTTTAGCAGCCTTGGTCTGAAATCTTGCTCATTGTGGCTTTCCAAAACTGAGTCTGACACAGGTTAACTTTGGAGGTTAGCAAAAAGCCAGCAAGCATTTAGCCCAGCTCAGACCTTGCAGTGTAAGCTATAAACATGCAGCTGGTTTTGTGACAAACTGTGCCTGGGCAAGGAAGGCTAAGATTAACAGTGGAAATTCTTGGTAAAGCTAGTTACTGAAATAGGTTCCTGTGATCCTGATCCCTCGCTTACCAGCATCCTTGTCTTAGTCTGGTTCACACTTGAGCAATCAGCATCCGCCTGCCATCTGTCAGAATTTCCTTCCTTTATCCTTTGCTGGAAGTGCTTCAGTAAAAGCTTTGCTAGGCAGGATTAGCAAATCTAAAATCTCTTGCAGTGTTGAGGTTGGTTACACCCATAATTTCTGCAGGACACTTGTGTTGGCTTTTCTTGAGGTGTAGCATATGTAGATCTTTATATAGTCCAGGAGTTTGTACCCACCGTGAGCTGAGATTCTAGTTACAGCAGTGCCTTTCTAGATTGATGCAGTATTTACAGGCTGCTACCTTGCAGGGTGACCATCCCTTCGGCTTTCGAGTCCTGTTTGTTGTGCTTGTTTCTTCAGATAAGAATTTTCTGCAGTGAGGAAGTCTCTGTTTTATAAAATATGTTAGGGGTGTGTGGTATGAAGAGGCTCTGCCTTCTGCAGGGCTCAAATTGTTGCTCCACAACTCTTTTAAACTCCAAATCAGTTGTTTTGGAGTCTCAATATTTGTAAAGCATGGACGATGCTATTTTTCTAGCTGCTGAAGCGTAGGTCTCAGTTACTTGAAAGGCTAGGTGAGCACCTAGTGAAATCTGAACGCAGGCAGATTATCCCCAGGGGGTAGTTCCCAGCATGCTGAGGAGAGACGCAGCTTCATTCTGTCCAGCACGTGCTCCTAAGTGTTTTCTGCACTCTATAGTAATATAGTATCCTTGGAATTTGTAGGGCAGCAGTGGCTGCAGACTTTGGCTGTCATAATTGAAGTTGTTATTAAAAGCAATACTGTAATGATTAAACTTATCCCTAGGGTATTTTTGCAACATGCTGGTGACTTTGGTTGTTAGAGAGTATTTGGAGCAAAACATGTTGAATTAGGTGAAAGCCAAATATGTGTTGGCTGAGGATGTTTGATTCTCACATAATGCTTTGATGTTGCTGGTCAGCAGTGTGTGGTTCAACACAAGGTCAATGTTTTTGTAAGGCTGGGAAAAGAAGGCACTTACAGTGGGTTGCCTCCAGCATTTAAGTAAAATGGGAGATGAAGTTTCTTACACCTCTTTAAAGATCAGCTTTCTGAACTGGGCACCTTTGTTTTCCTGGTTTCTAGCCACAAATTCTACTCAAAGTGGCAGGTTAATGTGAGAGCTGTTGAGATGGGAGATTGCTGCTGTTATATGATTCA
This sequence comes from Psittacus erithacus, assembly GCA_009867235.2. NCBI lineage: Eukaryota > Metazoa > Chordata > Aves > Psittaciformes > Psittacidae > Psittacus > Psittacus erithacus. The sequence goes on from WYDI02027932.1 coordinate 20,353, forward strand.
TACACAAAGGGAAATAATGCTGGAATATAAGTAATGGTGGTTATTTTGTAGTTTAAGCATCTTGTTGCTTTATTTTACTGTCACTGAAAATCTTTGCATTGAAACCCCTTGTGAGAGTAGGGTTTGGAGGAGAAGTGTATTTTTATCACTTTGTCTCAGGGCTCAACTAAGACATCTTTGATAAACTGCTAGAAAAGCATTCAGCAGAATACAGTGAAAATAGCATGTTGTAGCTGAGTTGCTTCAGATGTAGCACACAGATCCGTGCTGGGTTTTGTAGCAAGTCTGTAGGGGATGATGCTGTGATGAAACAAATGCTGATCAGTGTTTCTTTTTAGCTGAGTTTTTTCCTGGCACTCTTTCATTATCTTCTTTCGGAACAACTGCCAGCCTTGATGGTGTTTAAAACAGACAAAATCTCAGTCATTCAGAAAATGGTCTCCATCTTCCTCTTGTTGAGCTACAGTCTGGGTAACAAGCATTCAGCTATTACAAGAATATGTGTAAATAATCTCTCCCTCTTTAAAAACATATCAGGTTGTAAAGCACAGTTCTCAAGTTAAGAAAGGTGAAAAACTTCAGCGTTTGATGGATAAGTAAACAGTAAGTTCAAGCATAATCTTTTTATCCTTCTGAGTCTCCACCTTCTCTCTCTAGGTATTAGATGGAAAATAAATACAGCATTCTGAGGTCAGGCTTCCCCCTCCCCTTCCCTGGGCTGGAGCAACTGCCAAGCTTGGGTTTGCTCTGTCTGCTCTGGGAGCTGCCAAAAGCCTGTCAGGAGGAGATGAATGGTTATGGGTATGGATTGTGGCACCTCTGCAGTCACCTGGCAAAGTGGATTGTACCTGAGTGAGCAACACAAATTGGTCCATAAGGAATTTGGTGGCTCAGTGTCTCATGAGACAGCTTTCTGCTAGGGAACGGGGACTGGGAGCAGCACACACAAAACCAGCAGAGAAGCTGCTGTAACATTATGGGAATTGGAAGCTGCTTTAATAGGACATCAGACCCCTTGTTTACTATCATGTAGGTATTTTTTTTCTTCTTTATCTGGGTCAGTGTGTGTGTCTGTGATGCAGACAGAAAGGTCTCTGTTATCCTGGAAACAGTCTAGCCACAGCGCTGCTGCTCTAATCTGCTCTGCTTTTCAGCCAGTGAACTGGGCTGTACAGTCTACAGGTTAGGTTATGAAATGTGCTGAACTCCTTATCAAATAGGAGACTGCCTGAGCCATTAATGCTTCCATGCTGTGTACATCTTAGTAATGCCCAGATGTCTTGCCTTAAATTTAACAATGAGATACAAGGGTAGCTGTGTGCCAGTTTTATTCCATGAAGTGATTTCAGACTTCCTGGATAAATTACTTTCTCCTTATGCCTCTGATTTTTTTTTTTTTTTCCCCTCCTCTTGGAGGTTCTGGTTTTTAATTGCATGAGGCAATATTAATTGACTTGGGTGTTGTATATGTTCAACTTCCTGAGTCAGCAAGATGCAATTCTGGTGACTAACAGCATGAGAGAGACACCCCCCACCACAGCCTTGCTGCTTTTGTGTAGTTTGTGTTTGTCTCCACAGACTGTCACTGAAGAGTGCCTGTTCCTCATGCCCTCATGGCAGCCTCCATCCCCAGATACCTGCGTCTCACAGTTGAGAGAGACGGCTTTTTTAAGTTCTATAGCATGGATCTCACCATTTTTGGTAATGTCCTTAGCCCAGTGTATTATTCACTAGTTGCTTTTCTGCCATCAGTAGAACAGTGCCTGAATATTGTGACCTTCCTGGGGGGACCAGCTTTTAGGATCAAAGACCCTGTGTAACTATTTTATGGTTTTCCTTCACTTCTTACATGCTTTTCAGAGCTCAAGCCATGTTTTTCTGTGTGTAAGCATGGTACACTTCGTCCTCACGTGGCAGACCTTGGTTGGAACAGAGCTTTGTAAGTGGGAATAGTAACAATAAATTCATGTGTTTTCTCTTTGTTTTTCCAGAGTCCTCATGAGCCCTCGACAGAATTTGACTCGCATCACACTTAAAGGGACTTTCCAGGGGGCTAAAGTAGTGCGTGGCCCTGACTGGGAATGGGGTAACCAGGACGGTAAGCTGCTTTTGAGGTGTCCTATAAAACATACTTGTGACATAAGCTGTATGCATCCCATCTTTTCCTGAAAAGGCTTCTATTCACAGTAGGAGCAGGGTCTGTCTGACTTCATGTGCAGTGCTCCTTTTTTCCTTTGGAGTTCTCTGGAATATCCTTAGTTGCACACTTTTAAGAACAGTTAAGAGAAATGATCTAGGAGTGTTTCCCTTGGAACTTTAATGAAGAACTATTTGTTGTGATTGCTGGAGGATGGTTTCTGCTTTCTCTATGAATCGTAACTTCAGGCTGAAACTAGAAGAGGAAAAAATGCCTTTTCTAGAGCTGCTTTTGGGGTATGACTAAGTTGAACTCACTGATAACAATTTCTGTGTAGCGCTGCAGGGTTAAGGACACTTTACTGTCCCTTTCTATTCCAGAGCCTTTTACAGCTTCTTTTTCCCTCTTATAATTACATTGTAAGTCCAAAGATTTCCAGTGTTGACTCCACCATTTATTGCAGCTCTGAGTTTAGTGCAGGGCATATGGACACTTGCAAGGTACGAGAGCAAAAGAAGCTTATGCTCAGTACAGCTTATCCATCCTTTTGAGATCAGATCAACATTTACGTGTCTGAGACTTGCACTGCTTACAATGATTGTGACCTGAAAGCAGTTAACATGTGCAAGACAAATGAGGAAGCATAAGGTCAGCCACTCAGCCGGTCTCTAATGAGCACTGCCTTGTCTTTGATGGAGCTGCCCCCATCTACAGCCATTTGCTCTTCTGAACTTAGCTTCCGGGTAGCACTAACACATCAGCTATGTTTCCATTTAAGGAGGTAACATGTAAGAGTAGGAATAAATAACCTTACAAACTCTGTGATAGAGTCCTGGTAAGTGTGGGTATTTGGTAGTGGCAATAGTAGCTGCTTGAGAAATCTGATCAAATAGTGTTGCTTTTCAGCCACTTCAACCTTCTTACTGAATATATGTTTTTCCTTACTACCACTTCTCAAAGTCCAAACACTGTGGAAGTGGAAGCTAGTGCCCTTCTCAAAGAAAAGCGTCTGAACAGGATGAGGCGGGCGATTACTTTCTGTTGTTGTTCAGTCTGAATCCCTGCTGCAACTGACAAGCATAATTTCTTGTGTCACTTTTGTCATTTAAGTTATTTTGGTGCTAAGTTTCTGTCAGCATTAACTTGAGGCCAGTGATACATACAGGTTTATTACAGACTGAAAGAGTGGGGAAAGGACAGCCATCTGCTACATTATTGTGGTCAAAGGAACACAGTGTTGATGCAAGATGAGTGTTTTCCCATACTTGAACTTTGATACTGTCCAGAGGTTGTCCCTTCCCCTGGTCAATAACTGCATATTGGATGTATGCTCCATACGCCCAGCCACATTTACCTTCTCACAAGTATATCCTGCTGTTCTGGATGGTTCAGTAGTACTCCTTATTGCTTGGGCAGATAAAGAGAAGTACCAGAACAAACTTGGTGTTCCTCCACCCGGCCACTATTGGGGACAGATTAAAGATTTTGGGTGGATTTTACACCGCTGCTGTGTTTTTATCTTGCCACAGTGTGGTGCCATGACTCTGTGTTGTCTAGCTAGGCACTGTTTCTGTACACTGAGGGATGGCTGTTCTTATGCAGAATTCATCTTTTCCATACTTGTATTCCAAAGTAAATGGCTGGCTGGCTTTCAGTGAGTTTAATGCAGAGATTCCGTCCTTGTTGGTCAAACTCAGTTGTCGCATGGTGTAATTTCCCTAATTAAAAAGGTGACTAAGATCTCTCGTGCCTCTGCAGATCAAGGTGAATCGTGCAAGCTTTGAGGAAGTTGTATAAGTTGCTGAATAATTTGAGGGTATTTTTGGTGTGATTTCCTTCTTTCATTTTTATGAACTCTTGACTGGAGGGCATTGCTTCAGGCAATAGTGTGCTACTGTTCAATATGCAAAACTGGCCCAGGACAGGACCCCACAGAAATCCTTCCTAGTGGCATCCTCCCTGTCAGAATGCTGTCTTCCCAGCTATTGACTTCTGGCTCTGTACCTACTCCTCTGTGGTGAATAGTTGGAGAACTGACAAATTTTTTTCCTTGTTTTGTAGTTAGTTAAGGTAAAAATCTCATTAAACTGTATCTCAGTAAACATCTTGTGTCAGGTGAGTTTCTGTGTATTGGTCTCAGTGAAAATGCAAACTGAACCCTTTATCCCCCTGTTTTTCCATCAGGTGGAGAGGGTAAAGTTGGACGAGTGGTTGATATTCGTGGCTGGGATGTAGAGACGGGACGCAGCGTGGCCAGTGTAACGTGGTCTGATGGTACCACCAATGTCTACAGAGTTGGACACAAGGGAAAAGTGGACCTGAAATGTACTGTGGAGGCATCTGGTGGCTTTTACTACAAAGAGCATCTCCCCAAATTAGGTACGTAGAGATAAGTCTTTTGTTGAGAAATGGTGACAAAAGGAAAATGTCTAAGAAAGAAGCTCCCAAATACTTGTCCAACAGGGATGTTAGGAAAAGTAATGGGAAAAGATGATGTCTGTATGGGCAACTTGCTGCAATTCACCTTTCTTTGATGACACCAAGGAAACTACTTGTGGTTTTGGATTCTTTTTACTAAGGTGTAATTCAGTTGTAATTTTTTTTAATGAGGTGCAGGGACCATCTCTTGCTGCCCTGGGAAAACAGGGAGGTCTGTTCTTGAGTTTGCAGCAGCTGAATTAGGTCTTTTCTCATTCTTTGCTGTCCTTGAGCAGTTTGGCAAGAGCATGAGGGAAGGGAAGGGTTGGACTGGGAGCCTATTTCCAGTGGAATGGCCTCTTGCTATGCAGGAAGGCTGGGAGGGTGAAGCAACCTATGTGGCTGCCTATGAAAGAGAACTTACCTTGAGTTCTGTGGGGGTGTGCCTGCTCAACAACTGGTGGGGGTGACTGGATTGCTAAGAACAGCTACTGATGTCTGACAGGCATGGGAAGCATCATTCAAAGGCATTCTCCTTTCTGAGATGGGACAAAATTGTCTTGTAAGAGCTACCCCATCCTTAACCCTGTCAATATTTAGTGAGAGCTAAATCCTCTTGAACTCTCTACATAGGTTGCCCCACAACCATTCTGCCCCAATTAAGCCTATTAGTTTGCAACCCTTGTTACAAAGCCAGATGAGACACAAAGTGTGTTGCTGCATCCTGCATCTCTGTGGGTGGTGTTGTCCTTCTCTTTAGGAAAGCCAGCTGAGCTGCAGCGGAAGGAGAGCACGGACAGGCATCCCTTCCAGCACGGGGACAAAGTGAAATGCCTGCTGGACATTGACATCTTGCGAGAGATGCAGGAGGGCCATGGTGGCTGGAATCCTAAAATGGCTGAGGTATGCTTCTGCTTGCTCCTGTTCTGTCAGTAATGTAGCAGTCACTGTCTCAGCCTACATAAGTAGGCACTGGCTAGGAAGTTAGCTAGGAAGTCATCTTTGTGTAAATTGTTACCTACTACATTTATATTGTATTGACTGAATCACAAATACAGATTCTTTAGTGATAGGACACTGGATCTGGATTTATTTTTAGGCTCAGATAAATCTGTGTTGTATGAGAATTGCCTTAGGGAGCCCTCCATAATTCCTAAGGATCTGTGATGGGTCTAAAGATTTGCTCAAAAGTCTTGGAAGCCAGTATGAAAAAGGAGTAGCTGGTTTGTTTGTTTTTCAATGAGCCATGGATCTTTTCTTTGGAGTTCTGGATCCATTCCCTGTTTTGGCATTACTAGTAATGAAAGTTAGGTGTTTTGTCAGTAGTGGGCTCTATCCCTGGCCAGGGCTAAAATTTCTCATCCCATACAATGTTCTTGGAGCTTGGCCTGTTATCTTGGTTTTAGTTTGAAGAGCCATCAGTCTGTTGTCACCTGTTATCTAAAAAGTAGAGGAAGTAAAGATAGAATTATGCCTATTACTGTAGTGGAGCATCTCAGGGGGTTGTGAACACTGGGGATGTGCTTGTATCCAGACTAAATAATAATAGCTAAATGAATAAATTTGCTATTTAAAAGGTTTGCGCTTTTTGTTTCTCTGTAAGTCAACTTTTTTGGCTTTTCATACACTTCAGATACTGTCCCAAATAGATCAAATTGCCTTCACATATTGAAAAAGGCATTATTGCTATTACACAGTAGATTTGCAAGACAAAATCAAATCACATTTTGATACTCACCAGTCCAGTAATAAAACCTGTCTCTGAGCTTGTATTAGTAGCTTGTATAAAAGTGGCTTTTTGGAGAGAGGGGAAATGCATAGCCACAAGTGACCCAAATGCCTGCTGCACTTGAGGCAGTAAATGAATAACCTGCAGGTCTGATTCTGAGGCAGCTGTCTGAAGCCTTGATATATGAAGCAATGCTGTAAAATGATAAGGATACATTCTGTATGTATTCTAGCCAAACCCACCCTGTAGGTGAGCAGTCTCTTTGAAATCAGACTTTAAAATAACAAGACAAACACTATCATTTCAATTTCAATGTGGAAATCTATCAACTGAGCATCAGCCTCTTCTTTTAGCCTGGCAGGCAGGGACTCACCTGTCATCATCTCAGAAGTGGGTACATTTTTGTCTCCTTCAGTACTCTCAGGACCTGCCAGAATCACAGCTGTAGAATATGGGACTCAACTATACTTTGTTTTCTGTAGTCTCCTCTGCCATGCTCCCTTTTTTTTCCTCTCAAAGCATGCCTTGCTGGTATTATACTGCAGAACAATGTTGTAATCTCTGCTCATATTTGTTACTTGGAAAGAGGAGGACAATTTGTGCTGCATTTTCAAGGGTTTTCACACTTTGTATTCCTATCACTCTACTCCCTCAGTGTGCTGCTATTTTAGGAGGGCTTCCTAAGCAGCTTTTCCCTCCTTTTGCAGAGAAACAATGACTGCATCTCATTTTCAGCAGGTTTGGGAGAACTGTTAGTCTGTGATTTGGAAATGATGCGTGACTTAGCCATTTATGCTTTTCCCACTGTTAAGCAATGTGATTTATTTAGGGGGTTTCCTCTACTTTTTTTTTTTTTCCCCTATCAAAAGTTCATTGGCCAGACAGGGACTGTGCACAGAATCACGGACAGAGGGGATGTGAGGGTCCAGTTCAACAGTGAAACTCGCTGGACTTTCCATCCTGGAGCACTGACTAAGGTAGGTGCCTGATAGGTGAGCCTGGCCACAACTGGAAATGCTGCAGACAGTAGCTGTCAGTCTAACTTGCTGTGTTTGAGACACATTGTGTCCTAGCAAGTGCTGAAGAAATAAACTGGTGTTCTAAAAGCAGTAGCTCTAGGCAGAATTTCCTGCATGCCATCAGAGCTAAGACAGATGGTTGCAGACAGTGAAGTTGGGCTATTAGGCTGTCAGTTATATGAACCTTTGCATTTGAAATGTTGTAAGTTCTTAAGGTAAATTCCGTTTCTTAATTTCAGCTTCTTTAATAAGAGTGGTACCAGTAGACCTGCAGTAGCTCACCCTTCTGCAGCTACCTTTCATCCATGATGAACCTACTTCTGCATCATTTCCATTTGATTTCCTTCCTTGTTCTTGTGTCTTCATGTTATGCTCCTTTTTGCATCTTTCTTTGTCTCGCTTCTCTCTGATTCTTCTGGGTGACCTGAGTCTTTAATCCAGCTCTTCTAATTTTGTGTCTGCATTTCTAAAGCTTGTAGTTTTGGCCTTCCCCAGAGGTTTCAGGACTTGAAAGATGGATGATTAGAAACAGAGCTAATAGTTATAGAAGCAGCTGCTGGAAGACAGAGTTCAGAAAGACTTGAACAAGATCACACTGCTAAAAGCTCCCAACACCAGTGGAAAATGCAGTGTCAGACTGTTTTGTGCAGAATTAGTCTGCTCTGAAAAGTATGTTTTGACAGTGCTCCCTTCTTAGCTCAGTGACCAGAGGGAGCATCTGCCAAATTACCAGTACAGATAAACTGTTTTCCCTTTTCTGTCTTAATAACAAACAGATTTAACTTCCTTATTAAAGTGAATTAAAATCTCAGTGCCAAGTCAGGTATTGTGAGGAAAGTTCCATATGCACTTGATACTGGTATTCATTATAAATGGTTTAAAGAAGAAAGAAAAGAACAAAAAAGTTCTGTCCCAAATTATTTGTCTGCTTAAATGTGCACTTGGCTTTAAGCAGAAAATACCCCAGTCCTGGGGCTACATTTACTTTGTAGGGCAGTGCTTACAGATTTCTTGGTAGTTGTACTTAAGTTTTGTAATGTCTTGATGTTTGAGTCAATGGGCTTCTTGTTTGTTTGGGTTTCTGAGGGTGGGGGTGATGTGAAGTGGCTGATGGCTATTTTTTTTCTGGCTTCATCCCCCAAAAGCTTATGACTTTCTTTTTCTTGTAGCTCAACACCTTTTGGGTTGGTGATGTTGTCCGTGTGATAGATGATATGGAAACAGTGAAGCGATTCCAACCTGGTCATGGGGAGTGGACAGATGAAATGGCACCTGTGAGTGCACGCCAGTTCCAGGACAGTCCAGTAACTTCCTGAGTTTTCCTGAGCAATTAGTAACAGTGACCGGGCTTGCATTGCCCTCCAGCATTCTTGCTGGTCTGTGAGCACACAGACCTTTCCAGGACTGCTGAGGCCTTGCAAAATGAATGTTGCCTAGTGCTATTGCTGCAATAATGCAATCCTATTGCAGCACCCAAAGCAAATTGGGGAATCTGACGAAGGATTTGGCTACCAGTAAGTCAGATAAGTTTCACTAACCAAGGTGAAAACCAAAGTGCTCTTACACCATCCCTAATTTTCTGGAACAAGGCAGGGAAGTATTCAAGTGGAAAAATGGCCTAATCAGACCAATATAGCTAAAAAGCAGAATGCAGGTGTTCTCTGGTGCAGTTAAATGCACAGAGGAACCTTTTCCTAGTTCCAGTTTTATCAGTTCTCTCAGGGTTCCTCAGACCATGTTATGTTGTTTCACCACCTTCTTCTCCAGATATTCATAATGAGTCTGAAAAACCCTTCCTATATAAAACTAGTAATAGAGAAACTCCTGAGAACCCTCTGGTGTCCTTGAATTGGGAGCTGCTTGCGAGTGTGTCACTGTTCAGTGCTTCTTTTCACGCAGCAGGAGTGCCACCTGCGAAGCCACTCTTAGAAGCATTGCATTGGTTCTGAGATTCAAAGCCTACTGCATCTTACCTTGTAAAAATAATTTCTCTTTCCATTGCAGGCCCTTGGGCATATTGGCAAAGTAATCAAAGTCTATGGGGATGGAGATCTGCGAGTGTCAGTTGGAGGACAGTCCTGGACGTTTAACCCTGCTTGCCTAACTGCCTATCAGAGAGATGAGGAAGCAAACCTCATGACAATGGACAATGCAAAGGAGTCAAAAAGTGAGATTGTGAGAACAGAGATGTCTGATATCTCTGGGATTGTGAAATGGTTGCTCTAATGTAACAACAGCAACACTTCTTGACGGTGTTGAACTCCAGCTGCTTGTTCTTCCTCGGACAGAGCTTCAAAACCAAGCAGTGCCTTACTGGGGAAGCAAAGCTGACCTTAGCAGCAAAATACAAAACCTGGGACTCACAAATGCTAACTCTAGCATCGCTCTAGGTTCAGTGTTAGCTTCTGCCTTTATCTGTCCCAATTACCTCTTTCATCTGCTGCATTTCCTGTAGGAATATACCAGTTCTTGATTGCTTGTGAATTATTCCCAGGTCCTCGTATGGAAGTGCTGTCAAACCAACAATTTACTTTGCCCAGTCCATGTCAAAATTGAATCTGGGACACATGATGTGTTGAGAGATTTTGTACATCTGCTCATAAGATATGATCTTAAACTGTTTGCTTAAGTTAGATTCCAGGGGGAACTTGCATATGAGCCCAAGCTTTTAAACTTTGCTCTGTGTGGAGGACTGTAACACCTCTGTCCTGTCAAGCACTTGAACTCTGTAAGAGTCTTTTCAGATGGGCCCTTTACAGCATGCTTTCCAAACCCAGGCATTCCTCTTCAGATTAGTTGCCCTTTAGTAGTGATTGTTCTGTGTCAATCTGCTGTAGCATGGTCTCATGTTCTCAGAACATCAGACTTGTGAAGTACAAGTTCTGTGTAAGCCACAGATTTCTAAAGCTCTTTGTGTGAGCTAAGTATTGCAGGTAAAGCAGGCCAATACTGTGGTTATTCAGCTGTACTATGCTAACTGTACACATGCTCTTTGGCCCTCTTAACCTGTGGCTGTTTCTCATTCCTACCAGGTACTTTGATTACTGTACTGGAGAAACTGTTGTCCCAGAAGACAGAATCAGAGCATGCAGGCTGCCTGGTCATTTGTGCAGCACTCAACAATGCAGCTAAAGTTCGGGAGCTCCTGGAGAAATACCCAGACAAGGTGAGTTTTGAAGCCACCTGAATGGTTACTTTTTGTTACTCCTCTTTAAAATGCTGTCATAAAAACTTGTAGTCGAGTTAGGGAAAGGATGGGAAAAAAGAATAGAATTTTTTCAGGCCCGTGGGCTCTTTACAGCTGGAAAATTATTTTGCTGCAATTTAAGATTAAATGTGTGTTAAATGTACTTATTTTGTGGCACCAGTTTGTGTCATTAAATCTTAACTAGAGTTAAGTGCTTACCACACGTTTTCGAAGCTGGCTTTTCCCAGATTTCTTGTATGGACACTGCACCTCTAGAACTGAGAGGAGAGATATTGATCTATATGAAACCAGTAGCAAGATATCCAAATATCCAGCCTGTTTGAAAAGAAAGCCACAGGTTATGTTTGCCTCAATGTGTCTGTCCTTAGATGACCCTTGCAGAATGGTTGGAGTCAGGAAAAAGAAAAGCTGCCCAGATCCTGATACTGTGTGTGTCTGCGCAGTATCTTATGTCTGACTGGAGCAGGGAACTGGGCTTGACTTGTGCTGAACAATTTATGTGCTTGCAGGGTGGCAAACTGCACCCTGATGTGCTAGGATCACATCTACTGAGATCACTGCTCTTTCAAGCTGCCTCTTTGAAGGTTCAGGCTCCTTCAGTGAGAGTTTATAAATAGGTTAAAAAAGGAGAAGTAGAGAACAAAGTATTTCAGCATAGGTTCCGAAACATAAATTTTTTAAGGTTATGTCTGCATGGCTGGCAGGAGCAGCTGGATGTGTGAACCAGGAAAATTAGAATCAGTTCTGAAGGGACCCTTGTGAAGCGATTTAGTCATTAGTTTTCTGGTGTTTATTATAGTCCTTCATTTACAAAGTTAATGGGGTCTCTGGAGACGGGAGGAATAGACAAATACCTGCAGTTGTCAGATGTATCCCAGATAAGAGTGCTAGGAGTCAGAAACCAATTATGTTGTTAGTTATTTTTATTAGATTTCTATTCTATTTCTGTTCTAGTACTTCTATTGATACATTCTATCTATTAGTGTTATCTACAGCATCAGAAGCCTGGATTCAAGGCTCACTTAGCTGGAACTGCTTACCAAGGTCTTTCCAGCTTATCAGCATTGTCTGTCTTGCGTAAATGGCAGAATGACACAGTGTCCTCTAAGGCCTCCTTGCCTAAATGACTCCAGCATCATTTGGTGTGAAGCAAGGAAAGCGTTGCCTTCTCTGCTCTCCTGGCTGCTGCACAGAACCAGCTGCAGGGGAAAAAAAACCTTGTTATTATTGCCAGTTTGCTGAGGTTTTGCTACCTCCTTCATCTCTTCTCCTTAACCTCCCGCTGATTTCAGTAGCTTCTTTTTTTCCCCTTGCCTTTTATGCAGTTTTTCTTTGTTCTTCAGCCTTTTTAATTCTCAAAAACTTATTGCAGCACTTCAGTACTGTGATGTATCCTCCAGCCATTGTGCTCTGTAAAGTACCTGGAGTAACATAAACAACGGGGACTTGGTATCTTCAAAGCCATATGTAAAGCTAATTTGGTCTACTCACACATTTTCCTATTGTGAAGAGAATTGTTGCAGAGATGTCAAGAGTATTCTGCTTGCAGGCATACCGGGATTGGCATCAGAGCTGCAATTAGAGCCCTGGCTTCCAGCTCTGTTTGCTTGCTTCTCCCTTCTTGGCTACATGCACTGTCCTCCTTTAGAAGTATTCTGGGACAAGGTCAGCCTTGTCATTGATGGACATAAAGTGGAGCCAACAGGGCACAGATACTGTTAAGCACTTCTGAGCCTCCAGTTCTGCAGGTAGTGACTTCCATCCTACTAGGCCTGCTCTAGAACAGAGCTAAGGCCTGAACACACGGTCAGGTCTTTCCTAACCAGGCTGTTTGCTGTGTCTCTGCTCTTCCTGTAGGTAGATGCAAAGAATCAGGGTAGAACTGCCCTGCAGATTGCCTCTTACCAGGGACATCTGGATGTTGTGAAGATTTTGCTGCAGGCACATGCCAGTGTCAACCTAAGGGATGAAGAGGGGGATACGGCATTGCACTATGCAGCTTTTGGGTAGGATATTTTTCCTCTTGCTGTCTAATACAAGACCTAAAGGGCTGCAAAAGGACATTTCTAGATATAAATGGGCAGTCTGTTTTGAAGGATATGTGGCTGATGAAGGCTTTTCTCTGATTTTCCTTGTGTTAAAAATTGGCCTTGGAGCTTCAGGGCCACAGGTATGTTTCTTAATGCACTAATTTAACCTCCACAGCTGGCTTGGTTTCCTTGTTAGGAATTCTGGGGGTGGGGAATCAGAACAAGTTATAAGATTTTGGTGATCAGATTTGTCCATGGGGAAGGGAGGGTGGTTTGGTTGGTTGGGATTGCAGTTATACAAAGTGCATATGTCTTCCAGAGCAAGATGAATTGTGTTGTCCGTTACCAGAGAAGAATTCGTCATTAAGAGCAGGAGGTTCTTGTTGATTTAGAGTGAAGAGAGAGCAGATTCTTGAGTACAGATTAGGAAGGGTTTGATGTGTGGTTTGGGGGGGGTTTATTGCTAAGAGGAAGTGAAATGAGGTCAAAAGGATACAACATGCAAGAAGTTCTGTTGACTTGCAAGAAATGTCTGCATAGGCTTGAATCTAATCTGCTTTATTCCTTGCTTTTAAATTAGAAACCAAGCTGAGGTTGCCCGTGTGCTTATTGGTAAAGGAGCCAGTCCAGACCTGTTGAACAACGCAAAGTGCACAGCATTGTATGTTGCTGTCAGTCAGGGATTCACAGAGGTGGTACAGACCCTCTGTGAGCTCAACTGTGATGTCAACCTCCCAGTAAGTTTTGGTTTTTGTGGGATTTGGGATGTGTGTGTGTTTGGGGTTGTTTGGGGTTTTTTTGAGGCTGGGAGGTGCTTTTTTATATCTTATACCATTTGCTGCTTCATATAATTTGAAAGTCATTCCCTTAAAATGCACTACTGTGCATTGAACAGAGGAAGTATTCCTCCAACTTCAGTACTCTGAAATTCCAGGTTTGGGTCTGCTTCTTCATCCTCATCAGCCTGCTCAGTTCAATCCAGTAGCTCTGTTGTACTGGACTCAGGCTTACAGTGAGATCTGGTCTGCTGCCGATGTGTATTGCTGAAACACTCTTGTTCCCAGCAGTGAGGAGTGGTGAGATTTTTAAGACTGGCATTTAGGAAGTTAAAGGGCAGTGATGGGGAATCGGAGCCAGCCCATTTTTTAGGGTGTTCTTGTACAATGGTGGGACTAGACTGTGCTTTAAGTCTTTAAGCTAGTTAGGAATGTTAGCAACTGAGCAGCTGGTTTCAAGCGCTGGGGGAAATGGTTTCAAAAGACTCTGCAACTGCCATGGATGCCAGTGGTGTCTGGATGTTTGATCTGGAGTTGATGTGGCGTGGTGACACTATAGATTTTCTTGTCTTGAGCTGTCTCTCAGGGCCAGCTGTTTGATTTGATGTTCTGAGGTAGGTAACCTATATTCTGCTTTGATATCCTTTTATAGGATTCCCAAGGAGACACGCCCCTGCACTATGCTATCACTGCAGATTACAAAGTTGTTATTGAGACTCTCACTGAAGTACCCAACATAGACTTCACTATCCAGAACTGTCAAGGCTTCAACCTGCTCCACTATTCTGCTCTGAAGGGCAACAAGCTGTAAGTGACTTCATTTTTACTGCTTTTACAGATGTTAACTCCTGCTTGCTGTGTCAACAGCAAGAAGGGAGCAGATACAGTTCTAGATAGCTAGAAAGGATATGGTTGGTTATACTTTCCTTGGTTTAGGTATGGTTAGGTATAGCCGTTGCCCTCCTTCATACGTTTACAGGAAACTGCTACCTGTTTTCCCCATCCACCTTTCTCGTACCTCTCTAGCTTGGCTAAGAAATCTGTCTGCTTCTGTCTTCTTGGATTTCTGGGTTCATACATGGGAAGACAGCCTAAGGTCTGTAGTAAACAGTACTTGAAAAGACTGTAGAGCCTTGGGAATTTTCCCAAGGATAAATGTGCTCATTATTTTCATAGTAGTTTGAGTTTACCCTACGTTATTAAATTATAACTGAGGGCTTTTGTTTTATTCTTGCAATTCAATCTGAGAGATAGAGTGCTCTGTCATGTGCTAGCTCATGGTGCTGCCTGTTAAAACATGACCATTCATAACTACTGAGAAGAGGCAGGCCTGATAAAATAACTCTTCTCTGTTAACCTGCAACACTCTAGAGCCATAAAGAAGATTTTAGCAAGAGCTCGTCAGCTGGTTGACTCCAAGAAGGAAGATGGTTTCACTGCCCTGCACCTTGCTGCTCTCAATAATCACAAAGAAGTGGCAGAAATTCTCATCAAAGAGGTAAAAACCTCCATCACCACCACAAGGGGACTCAAACCACTCTATAGCAAGGCTGCTCTTCAGCCAAACTCAGCAGTAACAGCTCACTAATGTAATTCTCTTCAAGGGTCGCTGTGATGTCAACCTCAAGAACAACCGTAACCAGACCCCACTGCACTTGGCTGTCATCCAGGGACATGTAGAGATGGTACAGCTGCTGGTCAGTGAAGGCAGTGATGTCAATGCTGAAGATGAGGATGGGGACACAGCCATGCACATCGCCTTGGAACGGCAGCAGCTTATGTCCATCATGATGGAGAAGCAGGAAGGGGAAATGGGGTTAACCCTCCTTTCCAAGGTGAGCTGGGAGTAGGAGAAATTCCATCTCCAAGGGCAGGAAAACACTTGACATTAGAATGGCAGCAGATAGTGGGATCTAAGGGGGCAAAGGAAGGCAGGAAAATAGTGTAAAGCCAGTCCAGATGGGAAGCATGGAAACAAACCTTTTTGCTTGTTGGAAAGCAAGAACAGATCCTTCTGAGGCCTCTGAGGGTATGCTCAAATTTATAGCATGAAACTTCACATAGTCAGACAACAATTCATACTGTCTCCCCTGATATTTTTTATTAGCATTGTGTGCTTCTTTCTTGACATGGGAAAGGTCATGAATCCAGTTGCAGAGCCAAGAGTCTTGGGTTTAATTCATGCCCCAGAACCGCAGCAATTCATTTCTGTGTGGTGGTATGGAAAATATGAGGAGAGTTAACCACAAACACCCCAGTTATCTGCAGATGTAGAACAGAATGTGAGAGGTGAGACACATCAGGCTGAACACTGTTATAAAGCCTGAAGGGGTTTTCACTATCTTGCTCTGTATTCATGGATATGTATGGCCTTTTGGGAAATGCCTTAGATCTAGAAATCAGTGCATGATATGCCAAGGACTGCAAGTTTACTTTGGCTTTTTGGAAAAGACATTAGACATTCAAAGCGGACTCTGCCATCCATGTAAATGCCAACATGTGCACACACCAGCACAAGCCAAGAATGCAAACATTGGTTATACTTTATGGATGGAGTGAGAAAGATTCCATATAGAGATGATTTAGCACACTGGAAAACCTGGCATAGGTTTTATTGCATTTTGAACTGATCAGAATAAAACCCCCATCCTGAAGGGCTGCATGCTTTGTGCCAAATTACCCAGTCCTATTTTATACCTGTTAGTGCTTGAAAAGCTCATCCATTCTGCTCATTCTAGTCTGATTTTACTTGCCCTGATCTACATGTCTTGGTCTTTTAAATCAATGGAAGATGTTTGTTGACTTCAAAGTAGTTCGGATAATATACACAAACTTAGCTTTTTAACTAGCTGTCCCTTAGGGCTCCATGCACAGCTGTATTGGGAAGTACTGTGATATCTTCAGTGTACTTCCTTTTCACTACCCGAAGAAGTGAATACCTGTGACTGTGATTAGTAATGATTGGCACAAGTTAGGACCAGTCTTAGGCACTGTTGGTCCTGAATACAAGATTTTAATATGCTATTTACATGCTGAAGGATCTTTTTGTGTGTTAAAGAAGAATGCTAACATGCACCTTCAAATTGTAAATACCAGAATTAAGACGTTGTTTAGAATTTGATGCAGACCAAAGCCCATAACAGAAACTTCTATTAACAGAGAATGTTTTTCCACATCTTTTAGCTGCAGGCTTCTGGCTTCCTTGGAAATGTGGAACTGAATGTTGGAACTGCAATTGCGTGTTACTTAGCACAAGAAGGAGCAGATGTTAATTACGCAAACCACAGGGGAAAGGCTCCATTAGACCTCGTCACAGATGGAAGAATTGTCCAGATTGTCAAAGACTTCTCACAGAAATTCAGGTAAACCATGTCCTCTGGAAACTGGCTACAGATAGTTCCTTGCAAATAGAATGCTCCCACAGCACTGGGGTGTCACTCATGCAGCTGTTGTTCCAGGAGGGATGAAGCATCTTGGAAAGACTTTGGATGTCAGTCTGGGTACCTCCTGTGTCATCTGGAGCTTGTTGCTGACCAGGAGTTATTTAAGGCTGCATAATGCCATTTGAAAGAGTTGGGAAAAGCAGATTAATATTGCTCGGTGCAGACTTGGCCTCTAAACTTATGGGGAGCCCTGAGAAGATGGGCCACTGAAGCCAAGAGCAACTTCTCTCTTGCAGAGTAATTCTGGGTTCTGATTTACTTTCCCTGGATTCTGCAGTTACAGATATTTAAAGTCTAAACAGAGAGGAAGCGTGACAAAAGAGTGGCACCAAAATCCACAGAGTTCATTTCAGAGCTGGATAAATGCTTGTTTTTCAACTGATAAAGAGATCACTGAGAAAATACCAAAGGGAGAGAACAGCAAGTCAGAGATGGCTTTATCTCTGGTTCTGAGAAACATTTGTTTGGATTTTGACTTTGCAAACATGAAAGCAGAGTTCTGTTTGATCTGAGGGCACAGACCCACAGTTACATTGCTGCTGGAGGAGCTACTGCCTCTTTGGTAGGAAGATGGATAGTAGATTTCCACCCCCCAAAGTTACTGACTTTGTATCAAATGACCCAAAACCACCCCTCCAAAAGAGCAATTTCAACTTGTGTAAATATCAATTATCCCTGCTGTTTCCTTTCTTTTTAGATAGATCCAGTCAGAATCCCAGCTACTAGAGGCTGAGTTGATCCCACCAGAGCAGTGAAGGTTCACAAGTCTTTGCTACCTGAGCATCTCCTGTTCTCCATGTAGTGTTTTCCAAGGATCAGTAGTGTTATGTGATTGCTGAAAGAGGACCTGGAGTATGTGGCTCAAATCTTATTCCGTGTGCATGATTGCAGGGAACAGCAGGTTTCTTCAGAGAGCTCAGCCATCACCTGCAGCCTTCGCCGTGTGCACACTACCCCCAACACAATGACCAACCTTAGTGTCTCGAGTGTGGCGGTCCCCACAGAATGCCTGGTCTGCTCAGAGCTGGCCTTGCTCATCCACTTCTTCCCATGCCAGCACAGTATTGTGTGTGAAGGTAAGTCCATCATTAGCTTCTCTAGCTAAACTCTCATAAATCAAGCTCTGTTTAGGCATGAAGCTACTGTGCTGTTTGTGTCCTGAAACAACCCCAGCATGATTTCAGTGCCACCATCTTATCCAGGATGTCCAAAGCTATCTATGAAAAGCAGTGTTGTGACTACCTCAGGCAGCTTTACTTGTGCTTACAGATGCCCTAGATAATTCAGATGGAAAGCCAGATGTTTCAGTTCTAGCTGGCAGTGCTTTATCCATCAAAAGCCTCCTGAGAAGGATTTCGCTCTTCTCTGGCTTTTGTTACTGGTTTGCATTTCAGTTGTTTTAATGGCAGCCTGCTCAGACATGTCAGAAAGTTTGTTATTTTGCAAGGCACTCACAGTCTGATCACGGAGAATTTGGTAAGGACTCTGTGCTAGAGCTGAATCTTCTTCCCTCAGAGCAAACAGCTGTTTTGATCCACAGTGCAACAGTTGCAGTAGCGCAGAGCATTGAGGACATGAAGGTGATGTATTTGCTACTAGTATAGAAAAGACTAAAGCAAGAGACTAGGACATAGCTCAAAAAGAAGGTAGTGTCCTCACTTCTATGGAGAAACAACCTCTTCATCATCCAGGGAGGTCTCAGGTTATTCAAAGCTGATGTTCTTGAGTCTGTTGTCTTTTGATTCTGGCATCAGTGGGCTTAATTGTAATCTCTTCTTGTATTGTTCATGGTAGAATGCTCCAGGAGAATGAAGAAGTGCATCAAATGTCAAGTGACAATAACCAAAAAACTGAAACAAGGTATGTTTGCTGTTCCTACTGTCAAGTGCTGTGGGAAGGGTCCTGTACAGTGTTAGTTTGAGCAGCATCAATGTTTCCAGTGAAATAAGCATAAGGAAGGAGTTTGGTTGGTTTTGGTTTGGGTTTTTTTCGTCTGTTACATTGACCACCTTTAGAGAGGAAAAAGTAGATTCAGGTGTCATGAACCAAGCTCAAGCTGCATAGACAGGGCATTTGAGAGTACACAAAAGTCAGCATAAGTGATGTCAGGTAGTTTCTTGTTTTACCATGTATGTCCTGAAAGACTCAACCAGAAGTTTGAATCCTAAATGTGAAGAGGTTAAGAACACATAGTACTCACAGCACTGTCAGGATTCCTGGACTAGTATGGCACAGCATTTCAACCAGCTTTGAGTGTTTTTACTTGCAGGTAGCACAGTGTATTCTGGAAGACAGGACACTTCAGACAATTTCCTTTAAGAAACGCAAACTCAAAGTAAAGCACACACACACAAACCAGCTGAGCATCTAAACGGATGAAAGCAATACTTGCCAGTCTGTAGAAAGCATCATCTCAGGCTTATTACTTGAGGAATCTCTGGATAAGGCTCAGTGAAGAGAGTTTAGTCTGAACTAATTGCTGCTTTTGAAGGGCAGTCTAACTACAGAGACACAGCATGAGGCAGAGCACACAGGGACTAACTCTTCCTGCTCTCCACCCCTGCAGACAGCACCGAGGTGGAGTGCAGCCCCAGCTCTGAATCCACAGATCAGAGGAAGCTCATGGAGGAGCTGCAGAACCGCTACCGGCAGATGGAAGAGCGCATCACCTGCCCCATTTGCATCGATGACCAAATCAAACTGGTCTTCCAGTGTGGACATGGCTCTTGCCCAGACTGCAGCACAGCCCTTACTGTCTGCCCCATCTGCAGGCAGGCTATCCGAGAAAGGATTCAGATCTTCGTCTAAGGATACGCTTGCTTCCATTCCCATCCCCACCTTCCTCCTTTCCTTCCTTTTTTGTTTGCATTTTAGATGAGAAATGCTAGTCAGGCTGATGTGTTTGGCTACCTGCAAAGCCATTCTGAAAGAGAGGGAAGCCAATAAGTGGTAGTATGTGGGTGGAGGTGGAAGGAGTCCCCTCTATTTGCAGTGTCAAAAGGTCAAAGAGTGGTGCTTGAGGGCAGGCAGCCCCTTCACCCCATGCTGCTGATTCATCACAAAGACCTGAAATAAAGGACACTGACTTGTTTACTGAAAGTGTAAGAGACTTCCAGACTGGATGCAAATAGACTTCCACATGCAGATCTTTTCAGTGGCATCCAGCTCCAGTGACTGCATCATGTTGAGTGCCCTGCAGTGCCAGCCTTGCACTGCTCCAAAAGGAGATGCTGTAGAAGGATGTACCTTATACCTTGTCAGGCAATGCCGAAGCATACGCTTGCAGTTCACGTGAGGAGATATCAGAGATAGTCATGGCATCAGTTCTGCCAGATGCCTGTCAGTGGTAAGGGGGGTAATGTCCTAGGACAGCTTGCTCTCTGCAGTAGTATGAATGGGCTCTGCAAGATCTTGGCTGTAATGAGGTCCTAAGGATAGAGTGTGTGCCTTAGAGATAAAGTAGTGAACACTGACTGGAGAAAATATGTTGTTACAACAAATATTTCTAACCTCTAAGTGACACTCTTCTTCCATTTTTAGTTTTTCTTTTGGCACAACCATGTGTTCAGAGGCTCCTGAGCTTTCTATCCATAATGCCAAAGGCAGGTGTTAAATACTCCAATCAAAGTGTAAAGAAAATAAATAGTAATAATTAAGACATGAGAAAAAAGGATTTCATTTTTGTTTCTTGGTTTTGCAGCAAAACTTAATAAAATAAAATCTATATTTTCCTGAGCATTAAAATGAATGTACAAACAGTGGCTGAAATATGGATCCAGCTATATTGTGCTTTCCAACTGTGTGGCTGAAGGAATATTTTCCACTGAGTCCATCCTGTAAGGTGTTGATGGAAGAGGCAACCTGTAGGGCTAGTGTGCCGTGTGCATATGTACATGCATGTTTATGTGTGTGGTATACATCTTTAATGACAATTATACACAATCATACTCTTTGTTACATATTGCAAGCAATGTTTAAAACAAACCATTGTATTTCTCTGCTGTCTTCATTCATTAGCAAAGAGGTGGCAAATCTTTAAAGAAATTTTTAACTTTGTGGAATATATGGGAGTTACAGGAGTATTTGTTGCACCTTCATAGTCCCTTGATGTAGTTTTGTGTCACAGCCCTTGACTCCTGTAGATAATCTTTGCCAGCGTACTCACTGGAGCCTGTTTATTTTCAGTGGATTTTTTGAGCTATAAAAATAGATCAGATTTAAGTCTTTATCTGCACCTCTGATCGTTACCAAAGCTGATTCTGAAATCAGCTTTTAGTTATATGGGTGTTAAATACAGCCCAACCAAGTATTTAACTATACTGTGCAAAGGCTGTTTTCAAAAGGTACAAGGCTGAGGCATCTAATCCGTTATCAGAGGGGCAGATACTTATATCCTAGAAGTTCTTGGTAGGGTAAATTCCTCTGGAATAAAGCAGACATTTACCCAGAATGTTGTAGGGCAGCAATAGACAAGTATTGTAAGAACTGCTTTAACCAGTATTTGGTGCTAGTCGGTAGTTTTCCAGATTATAGATCACCCCATCTGATGTGTTAATGCTAAGCATTCTTTTTGAAATACAGTTCTCCCCCAAGGCTTTACGTCAAATCCAGAAGCAGTTTACTAAAGGTAAAACCGATCAGTGCTTCATCATGTGTGTTAAATGTGTATGTGTGCTGGCACTTGGGGAAGAGGAGACAGAGGTGACAGTACCTGTTACGTTATTCTCATCTCTTTAGATCTGCCTAAGCCATCAGTTTATTTAGGAAAAACCAACAGGGAGCATCTGCTTCATTTTTTATGATTTCTTTGGCTACTAAATGAAGGGAAGCTTCCAAGTGGTTATTGTCCCTAAAGGAAAGAAGTTGTAGGAAGACCAACTTTCAACTTCCAAGCTGTGCAGCTATTGCAGAAAATGGAGACTGTTTTATTTTCCCCTCTGGCTAATTAAGAGATTCTTGCAGGGAACCAAGAGGTTGCCTCGGTTTAATGTTGTAATTCTTTTAAAAGGCAAGTTCCATTTCTATATCTCCTGATCTTATTTTTGTCTCTGAAATTCACTGTATGGCCAAAATCAAGATGGGATTTTGCACAGTGTAACATAGGTGCTGAAGACCTGCAGAAATGGTTTGTAAACACAGAATGTGGGTTGGGAATATGTTCTTTCATTTCTGTGTGCCTGCTGTGATTGCTTTTGAGGAGCAAGAGTTGAGATGTTAAGCACTATTTTAACCCATTAATTTTCCTAGTAAGAAGAAGGTAATTGTTACACCACAACAGAGAAACAAGATGGTCAGTGGAGCCACAGGAACAAGAGATAACGGAAGGCAAGCAGATACCCATATGTGCCAGGCATGTTTTTGACAAGCTTTGCCCCCCACGACAGGCTCAGCTCCATGGGAGTCTGAGGCTTTGGGGAAATAAGGAAGGATCTGCTTTTTTATCTTTCCTGATAAGCCTGTTTATGTGGAGAGCCAGGATCAGGGGGTTACTTGCAGCTAATGGAGTGCCACAGTGGGTGAAGTGATTAGCTTTGCCTACTTGCTAGTTTGTCTAGTTCATGTGTAATCTGGTCTGTGGATAGCCAGTAACTTTCTGTGTGATGTGTCTTAACAGTTGTTCTCCCACAAATGAGATTGACAGATCTTCTGCAAATGAGCTGGAGAGCTAGCTCCTTGTTTTCACTGGGACTTTTGCCATCTCCTGAAATGTAGCTCTGTTCCTTACAGCAATGGTTTTGGAAGGGGAAGCTGTTGCTGAGTCTTTCTGGTTAAAACTTTAGCTACAAGACAGCAGCTCATCTCATGCTCAGAACCAGGGTTTCTAAAGCACTTCCTTCGGAAGTGTGGCCAGAACTCTGTGTTTTACAGTCTGCATAAGACTGAGGGAGAGAGATGGCTTGTTGAAAGTCAAAGTCAGGAAAAGAACCCATCTCTCCTTTGATTATGTTCCCACTAGTCCATGCTGCTCCCAGGGTTTCAGGGGGATTGGTCCACCCACAAATGAATTACAGATTATTAAGGGAGCCCACCAAAAAACAACAACAAAGATTTTCCCACCCTGGGAAGCAATTCTTCCTCCTGAGGAGAACTGAGAAAAAAATTCTCCCTCATTTTGTTCCTGAAATTCTACTGGCTACGAGGTCATGACTGTGCTTCAGAGTAGGGTCAAGTCCCATGTCTCGTTGGTAACACAGAGTCAGGCTAGTACAGGCACTTGTGTGAGCTGTAGCTCCAAACTGACAGTTAAGCAAAATATTCCATTTTCTTTGCCAGCTGGAGCTAGCCCTTGTTTGCAGCTCCTTTGCTATTCAGCAGACCGTAGATTTTTCTAGGAACACCAGCAGATGCTGATCACGCGGGACTGCATGATAGAAAGTGGGAGAATGCTTGGGGGTAAAGAACATTCTTCTGCGTCTCCCTGGGGAATGCTGCTCCCTGCTACAGCAGATACAATCCTTTTTAGTCCATGACCCACTGAAAAAAGTACAAGCTTTAGCCGCTGTTCCCACAGGAACCATGCATGAATGTTGGGTTGTTGTGGGCTTGCTTTTCCCCCAAGTTGTGAGATGGAGGATAAATACGTAAGTGCTTTTTAAAATAAAGAGCTATATGAGGATTTGCAAATTCTTTTCACATGGGCCACCAAGGAGCCAATATGTGGTAAATCACATTCAGCTGCTTGCGCTCTCCCTCCCCTGCCTGTGGCCTGTATTTGGACTGGTGCCCTAGAGATGAAATGCTGATGTTTGTGCCTTGAGTCATCAACTATTAGGTCTTTCTTCTTTCCCTGTCTTCCCACCTCCATGGAGAATGCCCACTTCACAACAGGAGAAACTAATGGGAGCAGTTTGTTCCAATGCTGAACAATACACACTTAATCCATGAATAAAGAGGTTTCAAGACAGGTGAGATTGATTTTGGACAGTCAGACAGCTGCAGCTGTAGCACTAATGGTTGTTCTCTGTGTAGCACCTCTTAACATGAGTATATGTGTTGTAATAGATTGTTCTTGTGGTGTTTGGGGAACTTGAGCAGTGCAGTGCCCATGTGCTTCCTGACCTGCTGCACCAGGGCTAACTCTACTCTTAAATCTGGCAAACACAGCAGAGATCTTTAGAAACTGCTGAAAATAACGTTACTGTTAGTAATGCTGAATATAGGGAAGGGGAGAAATGCTAAGAATAAAGCATGGAAGGAAGAACGTATTTATTTTTGAGCTAAAGCTTACCCTTGGGAATGAAGCCATATGTTGCGTGTTATACAGCAGCCCCCCGTTAAACATTTCAGCAACTAAGACTGTAAGGAGCAAAACAAGACTGAGGTGATTTAACAAGGAAAGTGTATTGTGTTGTGCAAATAGTCCAATCCTTTATGTTCCCCATAGTCTCTAGTTGACCATTGTAGGTTTTATGCAGCATTATGTAGCATTCATTCTCTTCCGACAGCTGGTTAAAGTCTGTTTTTTTCATGTGATGTTTATTGCATGCAGAGAGATCTCAGGGTATGCATCCCTCACTGCTTAGAAAATCCCAGCTCCCTACAGATGATATCCAGGTCCTGTTCACTGCTGCTGACAGCATGAAGGCAAAGCAACGTCAGTTCTGCACCCTGCCTTCCTTTCCTGTTCCTCATTACACCATATGGATTCCCTCAAAGTGTAATGTGTTCCATTGCTTTTAGACACTGTGCAGAAACCCAAGCCAGGAATGTTTTTCTGTCCAAATATAGTCAGGATGACAGTTCTTGCCTGGAGTCCAAACCAAATATTCGCACTTAAGAACCTGAGACCTCTAAAATCCATCAGAACTCTGAAGTCACAACAGCAGTTCTCTGCCCTTGTGTAAAAGCAGTGCCTTCAGGCCCTCATGGAGGGTATTTTCAGCTCTTGGAAAAGACAGAGATGAAATTAATTTAGAGTTCTGATTAACTACCTGCCCTTGGCACAGGGCAGCAGTGTCCTAGAAGTTGTCTGAAGCACCTGAGAGAGGCTTAAATTCCAACAAGTGCTCTAGGTCTGAGGCCACTGGTGGCTGCATCTGAGAGTCCTTTAAACTCAAGTATCTCTTGGGAAAGCCATGATATTCTTAACCCAGGGCAGAGAAAAGGGATGAAGTGTCAACAGATGTGCACTCTGGTCCTAGTAATCCTTAAAATATCTATGGAAAAGAGCTGTGCTTGAAACTTAACAACCACAGTATTAATGAACTAGGTATAATCCTGAAATTCTGCTTTTTATCAGGAGCATGTCACTGAGGATTCTGGCCAGAGCTTATACACCAAGGAATCCACAGGCACAGAGACTTTATCAGAAGCATTGTTACTGTGCACAACATTGAGTACATGTGTCTCCCTTAGCTCCTCAAGTTGCATCTGTAAGTTCTGAATATCTCAGCATAACAGCTTTCCTCATCTGACTCTCATTGCCATGATAACTGAGGTTTATCTTGGGTTTGCTGCTGAGCTGGTTTCTGAGCAAATATGCGGCTTCAGTTTTTAAAGTTCTAGAGGCATTCTGCAGCCAGGGGTTTGGTGAGGTTGGATGCAAAGGCACTGAATTTCTATGATGTGGATGAGCACAGCCCATTCCCAGCTTATGGGGGGAAAAGCAAACTGTGCTTTCTGAGAAACCCAGCACTCTGATCCATCAAGGTATAACCTGCTTCCTCTGCGCGATACCTCGATTGGAAAGGAGCATCCTAAATGTGTCACAGAGGCCATGAATCATTTCTGCAGCTGATGATTCCCATTCACCCACCACATGTGGCACAAGAAGGTAAAGAGATGATGTACAGTATTGTCCCTTTTCCCATTCAGAATACTTCAGTAACTCATGGGAAAGAGCTTGGTGTGCTAACCTTCAGTAGCTGCGTTCACCAGAGACTGACAGACTTTTCAGGGGACTTGAGCCATTGGTAAGTTTAGGATTGGCGTTGTTACCAATTTCTCAACAAAACGTTGGAGGTTGGTTACGTACTAGGGGAAACAAATCAAATTAACCCATTTTTCATTATTAACAGTGCAGGAATTTTCTGAAACCTCCCAAATTCTTCAGATAACCCCTAGAATGTTTTACAGTGGCTGGCAACAGAACTACTTCTTCCCTGCCACTTGCTTGTGAAACCAGGAGATTGTGCAGTACCTTTTCCTCTGCCTGAATGCTCAGCTGAGGACACCCCCTCCCCGGCTCAGGAGCACCGAGTATCCAGACAGAAAAATGATGCTATTTCTGAAAACCTGACAAGTTCTGAGTAAGCTTTGTAAGAAGTCCTGAATTGAGGGAATCTCTCTAATCATTCAGTTTAAAGCCATTCCTCTTTGTCACTACATGCCCTTGTACTAAGTCCCTGTCTAGATTTCTTGTCAGCCCCTTTAGGTATTGGGAGACTGTTAATAAGGTCTGCCTGGAGCAGCCTTTTCTCCAGGCGGAACAAGTACATCTCTCAGCCTGTAAACTTCATGGAAACTGGAGTTTATGTTTACTTTTATCTGAGTTTGTAAACTCCCTGAGCAGAATGTCCTAAGCAGAGAAGCCCTCCCTGCTCCCGCACAGCATCTCATTTTTCATTTCCCTCCAGAAGACAGCCCTTGACTAATGACGGCTCTTCTAGCGTTAAGCATCCCTAATGCAACATTCCAGGGGCGTGATGATGGCTCCTGGATTCCTTTTTCTACCCCCTCCCCCAATTCTTTTCATTACATAAAGCTGACAACTGCACATTTGTCTTCTGTTGATTGCAGTCAGTTAAAGAAAAGAGTTCATGTCCATCCCAGCTTGTTTCACTTTGCTGCTTCTCCTCCGCCAGCCCAACTTTCAGCTGCAGTAACATGATTCTACTTGGCAGAGGCTGAGAGAATCTTTGGCACATTGGAAAGAAGCTTAATGTAAAGTCTACTCTCTTCTTTCTTGATTTTTTTAGAGCTTATTGAAACTCCAGTGCTTCTGCACAGCTTTGACAGTCACTGCAGGGCTGCTCACAAATGCTCCAAATGCAAAAGGATTACCAATGCATTCTGTGAAGAGAATGTCTTAGTATCTGTCACATCTGCCTTTAAGAAGAATTCAGGAAAGACATGGAGCAAGTAGAAGAGCTTTCTGCAAACAGAAGGAAGAGCTTCCTCTTGGTTGACAAGAAAAAGAGTAATGGCTGCAGATCCATGGTGGGATTTTTATGCATATTCCCTGTGGTGGCTTTGCTGGCTATTGTGGGAGATCCAGCTGGAGCTGCACTTCAGGAAAGTCAGGTAGGAGAAAGGATCTGATTCTCAAATGCTTGAAAGGAGAGTGGGAATATCAAACATATGTGGATGTGTAATTTTTTAGAAGTTGGATACATTCAGGAAGCAATCTAAACTATGTAAATAGCTCTAAAGGCAACAAGATCTCTTCGTGGCTGTTTGAGTCCCTTTTTGCAAAGGATCCTAAAAGGTAATTATGCATCTAAACAGAACCAGGTCATTAGAGATGTGTGTGCAGTTTGTAGGCAGCCAAACAGTGAATGCACAAAAGATTTGGGTTGTTTTTCCTCAGAGCTTTGGCTGTTCCTCTGAGTGCCTCTGCTTCCCCAGCCTGGTGTGATGTGGCATGCATGTATTCTGATATCTGCAGCAGCAGTTCCTAGGAACTCCAGAGGCAGGACTCATGCTGTAAGATCTAAACTGGGAGTTAACTGTGAACCTACAGAGGCCATAACTGATACTAACTCTCTTTCAAGGTCCATCTTTAGCAAGATATTATAGGACAGACTGCTTGGGATTCAGGGGTAGCTGTAGTAAGGCTCTGGGACTCTCAGAAGCTGATCTTAACTTCTGCTTTTAGCTTAATTTTCCCTTTAATTTAAAAAAAAAAGAACCAAGACAACCCAGTCTTTAGGTGCTCAAGTCCTCTCCTGCTATTGGTGCCTATGAAGATCCTGGCAATAGCATTCCTGGTTTGCAATGTATGCTCAGGACTCTTCTTAACTGGTGCTAAGTTGGTTATGTTACTGCTTAGTTTGAGAGGAATTGCATGACTGGGGGAGGAGAGGGGAACAAATTGCATTCATCACAACTCCATGAAGTACATTAATGGCGATCTAACTGCACAGGGTGAATAGTGTAGAGCAGGGATGTTGGCCAGTGTCTGCCTTTATATATGTCGGTATCTGTTGCAGTGGTTGAGAAAGAGAATTGAAACACCCTGTAGTACCTTCTAAGCTTTGTGAATGTTTGAGACCTTAACCCACAGCCGCATGAGTTTCCAACTGGGAACAGCTGACCTGTTCTCTGGTATTTCCATAATGTTGGTTCTTTGGCATTCAGGCAGATCCTTTTGATCCAAATTACAATGTGAAATTTTTAACCAGGTCATCCCATTTCTGTCTGAATCCTACATTTGAGCTGCAGTATGTGTGGTACCCTCCTCCTTCCCAATTCAGTTTGCAACACTTCCTTAATTAAAAGCATCCTTTTGCACCAGTGGGAGGTAGAACAAAGGCTAGAGAACAACAGAATATTTGTGCAAGAGAAAACCGTCTTGGTCTTGTGACCGGATCAGATACAGGTTGAAGCGATTGCTCTTGGCCCTGAGTCACCCTTACTTTGGTTTGTATTTGAGGGACGCATGACTTTCTTTCCCTTGCTTGTTCAGCACTTATGGCCTCAGGGTTTTAAGGTCAGTGGCATCTCTTACAGCTCCAACAGATCATTGAGACACAGACTAGTTGATCCTTCACCACCTTGCCTGTGCTGCACAGTTTTCCTTTCCTATCAAGGCAAAATGATATTCACAGAGTAGAATCAGAGGTAAAAGCCACTGGAGTGAAGGGAAAGAGGCAGCAGCCAGTTTATCTTCATGTATGTGTGCCTTGGTGAAGAAGGGGCCAGGCCTTGAACTAAGCAAACCTACAAGTATGTGTTCCTCAGCCAGATCCCTTAATACAGCAAAGTGGTAAAAGGGAAAAGTGATCCTGTGTGTTCTTTCAAAAGCAAATTGGTATCTGAAGGCTTCCACAAATGTGATCAAATACCCTGCCAAAAGCTTGCAGCTTAGAAGTCAAGGTATTAAGTAACATCTCTCTGTTTCATAGGTGATGCTCTATAGTGTTTGCATTCCTCATGTTCCAGGGCTCTGCTGACTTCATATTGTGAGTTAGAATCACAGCTTCAGCTGGAAGGAAAACTAAGACTGTCCTAGAAAAAAAGATACTGAGATGAGAACAAGGTCGAAACTAGTGCAGCTCACAGATGGGAGCAAAGGAGCCTGATGGCTTGTTAGTATAGAGTCCCTCAGCCTGTTGCCAGTGATTGCTTGTTGTAGTCACACAGAGGTGCTGGTGATTTGAGCAGTACCTGGCAGCTGCTGCTTTGGGCTCCTTGTCTTTTCTTGCCATTGGCTTGCTGTGAGGCCAGAGAGATGCTATTTTGACTCTCACAGCCTCAGCTCTTCCATGAGTAACACAAAGACAGCTCTTGCTTTCTGCAGAATGTGCTTTGAGGCTGAACAAACTCATACTGGTGCAGCTTTTGTAATGTTGCCACTGTACTTATCAGTGTCTTGGTGCCTCCAGAACAAAGATGACTCAGAGATACTCAGTGTCTTAGACCTGAAGAGGGGAGGCAGAGCAGGTATGCTTCCAGAGAACAGTGTTGGGTTCCATTCATTTACCTTCATTACTCAGAGCAAAAAGGTTTTTATAGCTTGAGTTGGACGTGTCATGAAATTTTATGTCTTTTACTGTATGATGGCTTTAAATGCACTCCAGGGTTTCCAGGTTTCCTACTTACTTTGAAAGCATTTCAGATCCCCAGTGTAGCTCTATAAAGAGCTCTCTGTACAAAGAGTTGCCTGTTTTACTCATTTATCCAGTATTTCATTTTTTCCTGTGGTGAAGCTGGAGAGCAATATCAAAGTGAAGAGGAAATGAAAACTTTCCAGGAAGAGCTGCAGCACTGGCCATGGCCAGAAACCTACTGAGGCCTCATTTCTGTCTGTTTCTTCTGTCTCAGTTTTGTTCAGCATACTTGGAACAGGCACACTTTGCACAGCACTACCAGCTGCTGCACTAGTCTTGTCCCCTGGACACCCTTAAGGGAGTACCAGTTGTTCTCCCCAGCCTTCAAATGCCCCATACCTGGTAGTTTCTCTTTTAAACTGTTCAATCCTCCTGTTTGTCTTTTAAGGAAGATGCCACATCACCTGGTCTTCATGGAGTGAGTGCCTCTGCTTTGCACAGTGCAGCTTTCCCTCCTTGGCCTCCAGCACGGAGAAAACGATACACAATCACCCCAGGACACTTGAAATGGGACCACTTCAACTTGACATATAAGTATGGATTTCTGTTAGCACTAAAAGATAGCATTAAGTGATGCTGGGATCTTGAGTTTTTCCTGCCATGGGTGTAAACATTAACCAGACAAGTATTGCTAATCCATTTGCTAGTGAATGGGTTGTTGCTAAAGCCACTCTAAAGTAGGAATTATTTCAAATGCTACACATCTTACTTCAGCTGTGGATCACATGAAGCATTGTCACTGTGTTAGAAGCTAGAATCATTCTATGATTCTAATCTGCAGTGCTGATCAGGACATGTTGACCTCCTATGGGCAGCAGGGGTTAGTTTTGCCTTCCAAAGAACAAGTGGGTGGCATGAACTCAACTCCTTCACAATGAGCAGAGAATATATCTCCCTTTACACTCATCCCATCTGAATTGCCCAGGTTTACACGCATTAACAGCCTGGCTTGGTACGAAACCTTCTGCTCCCTTTAGGATGTGCTGGGCTGAAGGGAGAACATAAAAAGCATAGCTGATACACAATCAGAGGGGATAGCAGAATATACACAGCTTTTCCCAGTTGCTACACTTCAGGCAGTTTCCTGAATGCAGATCTTCTCTGGGGACAAGGTAAGTTGCTAGGAGCCATCTGTATGTTTCCATGGTACAAACAGGGGTTCTGCCACCCTGCACCAGTAGTATTCTTACTGTTCAGCTGTATCTATACCTGTGGCCTAAGCAAAACCTCTCTTGAGTCTTTCTCCCAATTTTTCTCAAAGAAGGTAACTTGGTTTACTACCAGACCTTTGAAATTCTGCCTGAGTGTGTTACAATTCAGTGTGTGCATATACATTGCACTCATTGTAGCCTGAGTTTTATGAACAGGAGTTCCCTGCTGCTGACATGCAGTTGTTTCCTCTTCTAGCAGCACTGCACAACAGACTGGAGATGATAGGATAATTTTCCAGAAGAATCTTCTCTACAATGATGATCTTGAGGAGGGGCAAAAGCTCTAGTCCAGAGCATGTGATATTAAAGAGTATCAGTAATATATTAGTCCTTGTGGGGGATTTATTAAATCCTCTTAATATTGAGTTCAAGATACTTCTGGTTTGAACCTATTAGAGTGAATATAAAGGCTTGATTGTCTGATTGCCTTGAGAGCCTTCTGCTAATGTTTGAGAAGAGTACTGTCCCGAAGCTGTTGTGTGTTCCTCCAGAATCCTGTCCTTCCCAAGAAACCTCATAAACGCCAGGGACACACGCAGGGGACTGGCAGCTGCCTTCCGAATGTGGAGTGAAGTTTCACCCTTCAGCTTCAAAGAAGTGCCACGCCACATGGAGAGTGACTTGAAAATAGGTAAGGCTGGGTGGGGACGCTGTGTGTGTTAACTCCATGAGGGACTGTAGGGTTTGAGTACGTAAACCAGAAGTTTGGAGATAGGAGATGCTCTGTCTTTGCTGTGTGGATTCAGCAGGGCCATTTGGATAAGGTTTGGAGCACCATTTGCCTTCAGTCAGGTAAAGAAACTACTTTCAGTTGCTCTAAGAAAATGTTCGTATCAGAATTAACATTTTTCTGCAGTCAGAAAGCTTTAGGTTCTTGACAAGCGTTAAGAATACTCAGAATTTGCCACTTACCCTGCTAAATACACTAAATCATCTTCTTTCACAGGCTTCTACTCTATCAACCATACGGACTGTCTGGAGTCTCTTGTTCACCACTGCTTTGATGGCACAACAGGGGAGCTTGCCCATGCCTTCTTCCCACCCAACGGGGAAATCCACTTTGATGACCATGAATACTGGATACTGGGGAACACCCGCTTCAGCTGGAAAAAAGGTAACACCTGTCTTGGAGCACATAATGAATGCCTATAGGATTTAGATGAGTTCTTGTTCTGGCATTTTCCTGATCTGGGAAAGACACAGCAGAAAAGGTTGTGATTTTCTGTAGTTTTGGAAGTTGTGTGATTGAACTCCTGTAGGGGACCATGTCTGGTGGCAGTGCCATTTCTGAGTAGTTTAGTGGACTTAATAATTGTGACATCTGGCTTCTGCTCAGGCAGGCACATCTCTGAGAAAGCCCCATGTTCTATTACTTCAGCTGGCTGGCATGGCTGTTGCATTGCAGTTCTCACAGGTCTGTAGACATCTTGGAGTCTGTGTCACAGCTTGGTGGGTTATTTTCTTCTTGATTATTTTTTTAAGCAATAGCAAAACTAGCTCTAAATGAAAAGCAGATGGTCCTGGCTAACTAGCAAATGAAGTTCATACTGTACAGCCAACTCAGTACTCTGAAAGGAAGATATTCTGCTTTTCAACAGAAAGGAGGTTTTAGGTGACATAGAGGGACTTCTTCTGTCCTTCTTGTTTTCCAAAGCACAGCAACAGGTAAGATCTAGGGACAAAGACCTAGGAGAGATGATTTTTTAAAGCAGGAAATGTCAGTGTCTATTAAGAAAAGAACTGATTAGATCACATATTATAAGTACTCAGCTTTGAAACGATGTCCTTCGCCATCAAACTCCTGAAGTCTGCTCATTATATCAAGGGGCAACCAGTGTTTGTCAGGGATAATAAAAATCAGGGAGTTTGGTAACAAACCTGTGCCTTAAAGTTACAGAGTTATCAGGGGACAATGTATTTCCCTAGGCTGTGTTGCTCTGCCAGCAGCTGCTGAAACAAGCAGAGATCCCTGCAAAACTTGATTCTTAGGCAGGTTTTACTAAGGTTATGAAATAAATCAGAGCTAAAGAGAAATAAATCTCTTGCGGCAATGTAACTCCATTCATTTTACATAGAGATGGTCATGCAGTTGATTCACTTACAATTCAGTCACCTCTGTGAAACAATAACAATGCTCCTGACTTCAGAAGGCCCCTATGAGACCTTGCTACTTGTTTACAATGAGCGATTCTCTTTCCAAACTGAATTAGGCTCTTTTATCGGCATGAAGGAGGATGGGAACAAAGCAGAACAAAATCATTGCTCTTCTAAGTCACGTCAGAGAGATTTGGCAGAAGTGTTTAAGAGCCCTAAAAAATCCACCCACTGGAGATTCCTATTTAATGTACTGATAATTTACATGTGCAAGCTGCCCCTTCCAGATGATTTCTTTCCATAAGCAGTTTGATTTAGCATCAGAATCGTGAGATTCTCATGGCCTGTTATTGTGCAAGGTATCAAGACAGATGTCAGCAATAGCACCTCTTGTGAGTCATCCTTCAGTTAAGAGCCCTCTCTGCTGGAAACAGGCTTCAAGCTGCTACTGCAAAACTTGAGTTTGATCTACAAGCTATGGGGCACGCAGAGGTCAATTGGAGGCTCCTTCAGACTGGAATATTCCAGCTAAGAATCTCATTCCCTAACAGCCAGTTCCAGTTACAGCAAAGAGACAAGAGTTGTTACACAGGGCACTCGCTTTGATATCAGACATTGCTCGTTCGGAGCAGTTTTCCTGTAGTCTGGCAGTGCTGCTTTTTGTCCTGCTGTTTGAAATGAGAAGCATGTGGAAGTAATTGACTTGCTTGCTTGCACCCAAACAGCTAGAGATGATGAAACGTGTGTGACCTTTAATAAGGCTAGAGTCTAAAATACTTCTGGTTCTACAGCAGGACTGGCAAATGTATTTCACCACTCACAGCTGATTTTCCATGTCTCTTCCAGGTGTTTGGCTTACGGATCTGGTGCATGTAGCAGCACATGAAATAGGACATGCCTTGGGTCTCATGCACTCCCTGAACCCGAATGCCCTCATGCACATCAATGCCACACTGACTGGGAAAAAGACCATCTCTCAGGATGAAGTCTGGGGAATTCACAGGCTTTACGGTAAGCAAAGCAGCGTTCTGCTCTGGGCTGTGCTGCGTAAAGGGTTGTCTGATGTCAGTTGCATCCTGTGGAGCTCTCATGTTGTTAGACCCTCGGCATTTGGCAGGACTAGGCCTTAAGCCAGCAAGCAGGAGTGATGCTACTTCTTTTTATGCAAAGCTAAAAGGAGGCGTAGTGTTGTTTGTTTCCAGCACTGCTCACTCCAGATGTGATGGACAGGAGGTTTCAGTCCACTCTGTGTCCTCTTTTGGTTGGGTTTAGATTCATTAATACAAGATGATAAAACTCTCTGCAGACCAAACTGGCTGTGACAAGATTCTTCCAAGCTCTGACATATTTGCCTGTTACTCTTCAAACCTTACCTACTATAGGATGTAGAAATAGATGCTCTTGAACCATTGATGCTACTGCTCAATATCGAGACTGCTATGCATACCATAATGGCACCCTGCTCTATCTAGTTATTGTATTCATTATTGTACTCCTGTCCCAGCTCTACCATTTACATTGAACAATCGGATTTAGGTGAAATGTCCCTTTTTTTCTGTGAAGGAAGAGTCTACTCTAGTCTCTCCAATGCTTTGTCTCCTCCTGTTTCAGGATGTAAAGACAGATTATTTATGTGCCCATCATGGGCACAAAAAGGATTCTGTGAGAAGCGCAGGAAGTTGATGAAAAAGCACTGTCCATCTACTTGTGACTTCTGCTATGGTATGGCACTTGTCTTCTGGTGTTCTTGGGGTTTGCACAGAGCGAGGCAGTAGAAGTTAAGTGGTGTCTGCTGCAAGGATAGGCAGGATCTTAATTCCACACAAGCTCAGAGCGCATCTGGGCAGTTTAGCTTCAGATAGAATCATAGAACAGTTAGGGCTGCAAAGGACCTTAAGATCGTCTTGTTCCAACCCCCCTGCCATGGGCAAGGACACCTCACACTAAAATAATATCTACAACACCTTAAGATGATGGATCATGTAACTAGCACTTTCTCCAGGACAGAGGTATTTTAGACCAGATTAATGCTAAAGATGCAGTCATATAATTACAAAGCCTTATATTCTAGAGAACTGTTCATACACCGAACATACACTCTTCCATATATATGAAATGGGCAAGTTGATTTTTATCTACCTCTGTCACTTTACATGCCACAAAACTGTTATCTTTGCACAAGAATATGTTACATGTCTGCCCAAGAACTGCTCAGTAGGAATTATATATAAATACATATATTTATAAATTGATACTTTTATGGTTCCTTAGGTAATAACATAACTCTGTGAGTGTTTTGGAATGCCAGGAGCTCAGCCAGGAGATATGCTGACTTTTGCCATTTCTTTCTCTCATCTCTGGTGGACAGAATTCCCATTTCCAAAAGTCCCCCCGACTCTGCCCCCACCAAGGACAAAAACCAAGACTGTTTCTGAAGGCAGGAATGTAACTTTCCGCTGCGGACAGAAGATCATTCATAAGAAAGGCAAAGTTTAGTAAGTGCTCTGTCATTTCCTCTAGTCCTTTAGGAAGCTTTATGGTTTACATACCAAAAACGATGAGGAAGGACGGCAAAACCATGTAAATAAGAACACAGTTTATCTTCTGGAGCATGTCACTGCCCCATCTGATACCAGAGCAGAGGCTCATTGCGAGAAGGGAGCTTACAGATACCATCACAACATTGCAAAGCATCGAGTCTGAAAGCAGAGCTGGGTTGCAAAAGGATAAAATCCAATTTACCTATAGCACAAAGGTAATTCTTAAAACCAATTCAAATTCCCTGGCCTGTATTTTGTAAATGAGTCTTAAATTTACCCTTTCAGTTAATAGTTTGCTAGCTGTTACTGATGAACAAGTGTGTTATTTCTGGATGTATCTAAAATTCAGAGTCCGTGGGTTACTTTAGCCTGAGGACCCAAATTCCCATTAACATTCAGTAAGATTCAAGCTCCTTAATTACCCAGTTTACTGCCCTGTTGTAACTTGACCTTGTTTTGTCCCATCTTTGCTGTACACTTATTCAGCAAAATGGAGAAGAACCACTCTCACATATTAACTCGTAGAATGCATTCTGGAGTTTAATTTCTATTCTTTTCCTTACAACAGCTGGTATAAAGATAAAGAGCTTCTGGAATACTCATATCCAGGTTACTTATCCTTAAATGAAGACCACATGAGCATCATTGCAAATGCAATTAATGAAGGAACTTACACTTGTATAGTAAAGAAAAAAGAAAGAATCTTGACTACTTATTCCTGGAGGATCAGACTGAAGCATTAACAGAGGACTGAGAGCTTCAATTCTGCTTGTTCTGTTTCAAACTCAGAACATTTCTTTGGCATTTTAGATTTAATCGCCAGTTGTGCAACTGAAATTCTACATCAGCTGCTTCCACACCTTGGGCAAAAGAGACTCTGACACTTGATTACTGGAATGTAAAACTTTTCCAAATTACTTTTAATGATAAAGAGTTTATCATGTATGCGCTGTACAGAGAATTAAAAGAGTTGTTTTTTATGAAGTGTCAGATGTTGAGTTAAACAGTGTGAAACTCCACCAACTGCTAGAAAACAGGAATGCCACTTCATCAAAGGAAGGGATGGATGGATTGCTGGCCCAGCTGCCGCAATGGAGGCAGAGGAATTGTCGAAGGAAAACAACCGGTTATACTCTGTGTTTTGCTGACCTTTGTTTTTTAGATCCTGGTACATAGCTATAACAGAACTTGAGAAAAAGTATAAGATCCAATATTACCTTTTCTTTTATTTGTCACCAAACCCTTTCTAATGATGCCATTCCACATATTGACATGCTTAGTTCCAGTATCACAGAACAGCTTTTGTCCCTCCACCCACTTTCCTGTGGTTTGTATTTATTTCTCATGTAATCTCATCCCTGAGGCTGTTCACCTCTGTCAGCAGCTCTAACATATCCTTCAGGTGTCTGATCAATAAGCCTCTTGCCACCTTCAACAGAGATGAGGTAATTTCCATCACTATCCTCTCCCAGCCACCAAACCATGAACTAAGTGTGCCACATCCAACAGGAAAATCTTGTTAGCATTGACTGGCAACACCCAGTGCACTCCAATGTCCACAGCAGTGGAGCATTCCCTCACAGTAAGGAATTCCTGACAGTCATGACATTTAGCAGGATTAAAGCACCTGCATTGCTCTTTCCTTAGGTTTAGCCTTTTCCCTGATTGTAGCAATGCCAAGGAAGCTAGGAAGGAAATAAATAACTTCATAGAGTTCAAGAACGATGCACAGCCTGAAACACAAAAAATACACATTCTAATCCTCTAGTGCTTATCACAGCCCATGGTTCTCTTTTCCTGTACTCTGGAAGATGTTGCAGTAATGCCCTGCTTCATAGTAGGTGTTATTGATCTCCACCTAGGAGGAAATCTTGCTAAAATCATACACATTTCAGTAATAAACTGGTTTTCCTTTAGCACCAGACAACCAATTGGGCTTGAAGAGAAAATAGTTCTGCATTTCTCCAAAGAAAAACCCCAAACCAAACAAACCCAACTAATACCAAAATTTACCACAATTTTAGTACATCCAAATTCCGGTTCCAAGGCCTTTAACCCAGGAAAAACCTCTTAAATTATAAACAGTCTATCAGTTTCAGTACATTTTGAGTTAATCCTTTTATTGGACTGGTGCCTAGCTCTGATTGCACAAATACCTCAGTATTTTCCAAATCTTCCTGTTCCCAAAAAAGAACAGCAGCATTGTATATCGGAGACTCAAAAGGATGTGATACTCCAATGTGATTCCTCAGGAGAAAGGACTGGGATATGGCATTATACAGTCAGTAAAGCTGAGCTCTTCTTTTTATGAAAAAGGGGTGTATTTAAAAGAACTTCCCATAGAAAATAAAGTTTCAAATTCTCCATATTAAATCTTTTTGATTTACAAAACAATAGAGTACTTCTTTTGCACAGTGCCACTGTAAATACATGTATACAGCACAACAAACCACAGTCAGCTCAGCAGAGCACCCGAAAACAGTGCCAAGGAGGAGTATCAAAAGCCCAACAGGAAAGAAACCTCAGGACTAAAATGGAGTTTTTGTCATGAACTATATTCAGACACCTCCAATTTACTAACACCAAACACAGTTAAGAAAGGGTTGTTTGCCCAGGCTGACAATATGCTGTAATAGTGTCAGCACAGATAAGTTTACATTTTAGAAGACTTAATGCCACCACCATCCAAGTTTGCTGCATGTGAAGAAATTAAATCCTTCCCACTGTTAATTAAAAATGTATTTTAATTCTACAAATTTACAAGGAAAAAAAAAAACAAAAACCCAACAAAATAAACCAAACAAAACTTAAAAATAAACCAGAGACTGTTCCAGGATTGTACTTCAAGTTTTGCTTTGTCAAATTTTGTAATGATCCTTGGCTTTTCAGGTTAATTCCAGTCCTCTAATGGAATGCAGCAGTCACACTCCACACCCAGCAAGAACCTTTGCATCTGTGATGACATTTGACTTTTCCCCTGTGAAAAACATCTAGTCTCCCTGATGTGACGAATTGAACTGGAGCACTCAGAAATCCACTCACATGAATGGTTCTTTTCTTTGTTTTTTAATCCTCTTTTCACACTGAGTTTAAAACTTGAGGCTGAAGCCAGGTCCTGCAGCAGATGCTCCTTGAGTGGTGGTGGTCAGATGAAAACCTGTGTCTTTCAGATCATCATCACCCTGTAAAAACCAAGCACAATTCATTTATCAATAAATGTCTGTTACCTTTTCAACCCCAAAATCTAAACAATGACAATAAAACCCATCAAAGTATCTTTAGGAGATGAGAAATAAATGTTTGATTCAGTGGCATCACAGCCCAGTGCAGCTCATGTGAACTGTTCCTAAAGCAGCGTTTGGACATGTCCAAGGACATCACAAGTCCATAAGCAGGGGGTTGACAATCTTTAATGTTCCTTCCAACCCAAACCTTTCTGTGATTCTAAGTCAATGTCAGCTGCTGTACACACCAACTGACTGTAACCAAGGCCTCCCTCAGGTGGTCGAGGGCTGGTACCACGTTTCACCCTTTGCTGTTCACTTTTTGCTGGCCAGGTGGGAAACATGGAGGGGTCGATGGGAAGCGGAGTCTCCCGGAAATACTCGTGCTTCAGTCCATCCTCAGCAGTAATTCTTCGCGCTGGGTAGTAGGTCAAAAAGCTGCAAAGAAATTAGGAAGACAATCAGACAGGGAAGAAGAATATTGAAACACAGTTTAACTTAACTGGACACCCTGGGGTTGAGTATTCTAAACCACCTGCAGTACAGAAACGTTTTACTCTACTATTCATTCCACACAGCAATATATTTTACACTTATACCCGTGTTTCTGCAAATTCCAGACCAACTTCAATACTATTTTCTTATCCAAAATAATGAAGACATAGCCCTGTCATAACCAAAGCAATTAAGCAGATGACACGGATGTGATGTCGATCTTTATTTGTTAGTCCAACTCCAAGAAGACTTGGACCTTCTGAAAGGAAATCTAACTTCCAATAAATTATTCACCACTCAGACAAAAACCTAGAGCAGCATCAGTCTTAAAAATGGGGAAGAGTG
The DNA here is from genome assembly GCA_009867235.2 of Psittacus erithacus. Classification (NCBI taxonomy): domain Eukaryota; kingdom Metazoa; phylum Chordata; class Aves; order Psittaciformes; family Psittacidae; genus Psittacus; species Psittacus erithacus. The sequence goes on from WYDI02027932.1 coordinate 59,792, forward strand.
AAAAATCTCTTATTTGTTTAATAAAGTTCTAAGATCTCAAACAACCATTTATTTCATGTCATGAAATTTAAAGAGAATATTAGGGGAGAATAAAAATCTTTCAAACCACTGTCAACCTTGTAAAGAAAAACTGATATGCAATCAGAATGCACCAGTAGAGTTAGATGAAAGAACTGCCACAACATCAGATGTGACAGAACTCATGAACTTGTGGAAAATGTAGGAAAACCCCCAAAATTGCTATTTCCTAATTCTTTAGCAGAATTACGAAATTCTACTAAGTTTGTGAATGGACTGGGGTTTTTTTCCTTCTTTTTTCCAATCGTAATTGGAAATCGGAACAATTGTTTAAACAACTGGAGTTCTTTCAACAAGATCAATAAGAGCAGACTCACCATGTAATTAAACACGACATGAATGAACTAAAACTACTGCTAAAACATTTTTCTGTTCTTCTAGGATATAGATGTGCATGAATAATCTTGGACTGAGATTTAACAGCAGGTGTTAAGAGCATGGTACACTGAATAAAGCTGCTGTGAGACAGAATGAGGAATAGCATTGCAAGGGATGCCTGAGACAAACTTCAGCAGTATCAGCATGTTTTGACAAGGTCAGATGCACAGAAATACCATGTTTCACTATGAATCATTTTCTATCAACTCTACGTATATGAGTATATGAGTACAATTCCCAGTGATGCAATGAAGCACTTACTTGTTCATCAGATCAAACCCCTGATCAGAGAGGAGGGCTCCAAATCTCTTGCGCAGGTTGTTGTAGGGATACTCAGTGAATGTCATCTTCTTGACTGCCGGCAGCTCGTTGTAACCAGGCCAGATTTTTTCACTTGGGGTACCCAGATCCTGCAAATCAAAACACCTCTTTATTAAACTCATCCTAGAGGGGAACTATTTTACTTACTCGTTATGCAGTTATAGAAGTTGGTTACATATTCAGAGAAAGCAAAGCAAACCAAAAATTATGGTCTTACTGTGCGTATTGTAAAACAAGAATCAGAGTAATGAGTCCTTCATTAAGGTTGAATCTAAAAAGAGCAATAAGCACTTTTTATATCTTACTACTCTCATGTACCTGTCTCTAACCCAGTCAGTCAGAACCCACTGGTGTTAAAAACCTTACCTTAAAAACTTTGTTAATCTGGTCAATCTCTGACTTCCCTGGAAACAGGGGTTTCTGTGTTAACAGCTCTCCAAATATACACCCCACTGACCACATGTCTATTGCTGTTGAATACTCCTGAAAAGAAGGGATATATGTCATTCCAATACCCAAGACACAGATCTCTGTATTTGAAAGTTAAAATTACTGTGACTTATGAGTAATACCCATGTACACAAACACTTCAGGATGAAACAAGTCTCCACAATGCTGCCTTTCTTTTTCACTCACACACAGAGCATCACAACCAACAAAACACTCTAACTTGCACTCTCTTGCAGAGATCTTTAGCCCTTATTTTGCCACAACAGCAATCTCAGGTTATGGGAAAAGCCTGGTCATCATGGCACATCTCTTAAATGTAACCATTTCTATTAAAATCATCATTGTAAGACAGCACAAGGCTTCTTTTTCTTTTGCACCCACTGTTTTGGTGACAGTGCAGTATTTTTTCCTGGAATTGTTCTTGTCATTGAAGCCTCATAGATTTCATCTGGATTTCCATTATAAAACCGGTAATCAGCAGGGAACATTGCCAGAACCTTGTTCTGCTCTCCACTGTCACAATTTTTACACTACCATTAAAAATAACTACAAATCCAGCTGCCCAAGGTGCCAGGGACAGTTTGCACCAGTCCAGTACCACCACATCAGCACTCAGACAAAACTCCATCTGTCACCCGCCCACCTTCTGCCTGTGGAAGATGGAAGCTTTTTAGCTGTGTTATTAGGAAAAATAATACTGAAGATTCAGAATTTCCACTTTTAAATCAGTATAAAGCATTGAGCATACTTATACTTTGTTCATAAATTACATAGTCTGAAGAGTCATTCCTTTAGCAGCCAGAGGAACAAGGAGAAACATACCTTTGCTCCAAGCAACAACTCTGGAGCCCTATACCAAAGTGTCACAACCACTGGTGTATAGGGCTTCAGTGGAGATCCATATTCTCGGGCTAGTCCAAAATCTCCAACCTAAATGAAAACTGGTGATCAGTAACATTTCCAACATTCCAGTGCCAGCATGTGCTGGCCATGCTGGCTCTTGTAGAGCTTCCAGCCTCCAGAAACAGCCACACAGAATCTGCTGTTTCTTATGGCCCTTCCTTGCCTTTTTCCACTGCTGGGGAAAAAACATTTTTCCCTGCCTGACGCCAAGTAAGAGCACCTGTTATTGATCATCTCAACAGAAAGCTTGTATGGGAGGGTGAAAACAAAGCCAAAACCAACAACAGATGCTGACTTCAATTTTGGAAGCAAGGGAAAAATTCAAAGTCCAGTTTTCCTGAGAAAGGGAAAGGCTTAACAGCAGTTGCAAGATGTAAATAATGGCAATATACAACTGGCATCTAGAATTTAGATGTAAAAATTGAAATGTTATGTCCTGATCTTAGTACTGCTTTTCCATTTTTGTGAGTCAGTGAAGGTTTAGAATCTCCATCTCCACCAGTACCTGCACAATTCAGCACTACTATAGAGACTTAGATTCTTGTTTAAGCCTTACAATCTCTCAAGCTGAAAAGAGCAACCCCATTTCAAACACTGTGATGGTGATACAAAAAAAAATAAATGACATTGTCACATATGTGCTGCATCACCAAAGAGAGACACTATAGATCTTTACAGATCACATTATAAAGAGCTCAGTATTCACTAGGCTATGCTTATCAGTGACATCCCAGCACAGATCTTACAGCTTCACTATTGTGAAGTTCACTTCTTCACAACCATATGCTTTACATCTCAAACCTCCTAAAGATTAATGCAAAACATCCTGCCCAGCTCCTGACCTAGCTCTAATGCAGTGTAATTCTGCAGTAAAAGTGTGGGATCTCATATAATTCTTACTTTTAAAATGCCTGAATGACTGAGCAACAGGTTGGAAGTTTTCAGGTCCCGGTGAAGTATCCAGTTGTCATGCAGATGCTTGACTCCTCGCAGCAACTGAATCATCAGGGTTTTCACTTCACCTGAAATGATGAAATGAAGCCAAATGCATTTAAAAGCATAGTATAAACTGCACCATAAAAATATGTCACAGAACAAGAGCAGTTAAACCCACAGAGCTGCCAGTAAAGCAGAATTCATCTGGATAACTGGAATGCTCCAAACAATGCTCAGAAATCAATGCCTCAAAAACGCAGGAAGTGGCCAAAGTTAAACCCCAGTGTTCTTTTCCAGTTCAGCACAGGGGAAACTCCCTTGATTTCACATCTGAACCTCCACCCTAAGCAAACTGGATTCATCAGCCAAGTGTCACTATGAGTATCAGCACTCTCCACCTACAACCCTATCTTGTGTTGATAAAATCAGACTGAACAGAGAAAAAGCAACATAAATCTCTGTTCCAAAGAGCACTCATAGGACATTCCACAGCAATACACGTCACTGTACAAAGCTAGTTCACTGATGTCAGTACAGCCCAAGGACACTGAGGATTGTGTTGGGCAGTTTTCCAGTTCTGAGAATTATAGGATTATATACATATAATTTTTTTTTTTCCCTATATATGGCAAACAGTACCTGGTAGGAATGGTTGCTTCATGGTTTCCATCAGACTCTTGAGATCGTGCTCTACGTAGTTCATTACAATGTAGATTTTATCCATATTGCTGCCTACGACAATTTCCTGTAACACAGGAACAAATGATCAAAACAAGCACACAGGATTTTAAAGCATAAAAAAATGAGGTTTAGAGATTTATTGGCAGGAGGATAAATGGAGCCGCCATTGGTGAAATCCAGAGAAAAATCAACAAAAACCCAACTCATTTTTGCTAAACCTCAGATTACGTAGAGACATGTCTATATGATTTTATGGATAGTTTACAGTTGTTTACAGAAACAAGGTCTGCTACAGATGCTACCTTTTTTATAGGGCATTTTAAAAGCCAAGAACAAAACTACTTTTGAAATAGAAGTTTGAGCCTTACTCTGACAGTGACAATATTCAGATGCTGTGCTTTCAGAATGGTGTTTATTTCTCTCAGAGAAGTAATGGGAAAGCCTTCCTTCTCCTTTTCCATCTTCAGTCGCTTCAGAGCCACAATCTCATCTGCAAAGGAAACGGAATTAACTGCAGATCTGCCATCACACGGCTAATAAAATACACATTAAAAGGTCCCACAGTACTCTGTCATTAAGTTGATTTGAATGAAAACCATTAAGTCAAGACATAATGTTGAACCAAGAAGCAGAGTCAGTCTCACATTAGCAAAGTAAAAGCAAAAAAACCCCACAACACAACCACCAAAAGATTGCCAAGTTTAAAGAATAAAATCCAAACCAACAACATAACCAATGGATTTTAGTGTATTCCAATAAAATTCACCAGGAAAGGAACTAAAAGTGTATTTAATTCTAAACTCCTCATTGTAGTTGGGAAGGACAGAGCAGACAGACATGCCTCAAACGCAGTTTAACTCTGTTTAAAGACCCAACTCGAAATGCTACTCAAAACATTACTGAAGTGCATTATTTAAATACATCTGCTTTTTCCACGATACTGTGGAGAATAATGCTTGTGTTAGTCTTGGAGCATACCTCAAGTCAGAGAGGGAAAAGAAAAACAAGCTCATGGTAGTTGTCCAGTAAACAAGTAAACCCAGAGAAACCACAATGTCAGCTGTGTGCTTCCACTCCCCAGAAGAAACCAAATGGTCCTGTTATTCTAAAACAAACAGAACCACCAAGGCATCCAGAATTAAACCTCCCACCAAAATCACAGCTTGTCAGTTGGAACCTGACAATAACCCCAATTTCTGTCTAGGCCTGCTTTGGGACATAGTTGTTTGCACAACTCTCTTTACCATCTGCCAACGCTATCTAAAACTGCAGATATTATCAAGACATTTGCCTCTACAAACCTGATAAGCAAAGAGATTTAAAAAAATAGCAATCCACTTGTATATATAAAAAGTTGTTGAGAAGGAGCTTTAAAACTGAAAAAAGTGAAATTTCTTTCTACAACAAAAACTGCAGTGTATCTTCACTGCTTTCATGACCCTACTCTGTAGCTGAGCTCACAGTGACTCCTGGTGGAACACTTAAGAGCAAATTATGAAAGATTCCCACCAGGTGACTACCTAGAGCAGATCCCAATCCAGAAATAACTGCCTTTGGAGCCAGAAAGTGTCCTACACCACAGTGGCCAACACAGAGATCACTTCTGAACTCAAACAGCTGCTAGTGAAGCCTGTATGTCAAAGTCCACATCCTATTAAGAAGCTTAGATTATTCCTGGTAAAGAAGAAAGTCTTATAGACAGATTTCGTTCATCAGTGAAAAATGTGGAATTAACTTGCAGTCCTAAATACCATGAAGACAACAACTGGAGGCCACTTGTACTAACCAGTCTTCTTGTCTTTTGCTCTGTACACCACACCATACGTTCCTTCTTCGATCCTGTTCAAACACTGAAATTCCTCCACACTACGACATCCCTGAAAACAGACAGATGGACACCAGTTACTCCTCCAGCATCTGCCTGGGTCTTTTAAGAAGGCATACAGTAAACATCAACACCTTCACAGGAATAGCCAATATTTACCAAGATAGTCCAACAATGTGGCTATGTCACATGAGAAAGGTGTCTCTGGGGTTAATTTTTACTTGTGTGTCTTAAGGAATCTCAGACAGAGTCTGTTAATGAAGTAAATTCATTAACTCATCACTCATTCCCTTTTGCAGAGATTAAACTGAAATAGCTGCCACAATGGTAAAGGCAGCAGCTCAACACCTCAGCCTGACACCTTTCACATAATTCAATTAATAAAAACATGCTTTCTCTTCCTATTTCTACACTGGGCTGTTATCTACAAAAAGAACAACCACCCATCAGTTTCTATTCACGTTAACAGAACCTCTCTCTCACAAGTATGTATTTTCAGAGAGCACTACCAAGGCCACCAGAGTATCAAATGTATTATCACATTCTTAGCAATATCTGAAAAAGCAATCACATTTTTACCTTGTCAAAAAAGAGCAGTATTTCACACAGAAATGTGTATTCTGTGATGTTCAATCACTAAGGCATATTCTGCCCATAATCTATCTCAGGTACAAAGGTGTTTATGCTGTTAAAGCAGCTAGAGAAATCCATTTGCTTATGGTATTTTCAAGCATCCTTTAAGTGATCCTCTACCTGAAGTGCAGGAAGATACTTGGGTAGCTCTTGTTTCAGTTCAATGGGGGATGAAGCTGGTGAGTCAGGAACATAATCTCCTTCTGTCATTGCATTGGACTGGGGGGTTCCCTCCCCTACTTCCTCCTCTTCTACTTCGCTTCCTGCTGAATCTCGGTCAAATCTTGACTCTGTAACTTTAAAGGTCAGAATCAGTTCTGGAAAGAGCAAGCCCTTGGGACAACTGAGCTCAGCCTTAGACAATTAAAGGTAGTAAAACACTGATTACAAGGTACAGGTGTACAATTTATGCAACTTAAGCTCCTGTAACAATAAAGATCAATGAGAAGCCACATTTCTCCTCTGCAGAGCTGACGCTTTTAAGAACTCATTTAGGGTCATGTACACACAATTTCCAGTGTTAAATACAGCAGTCAGAAGAATAGATCTTTACACTGACAGAATGAAAGAGAAAACTGACCTAGCATCTCTTACTCTGATTGCAAAGCTTTTTTGATGAGAGGACAGGACAAGAGACCCAAATGAAAAAGAAGGAAACATTAGTCCATTAGACTAAGAGCCGATTTCCTCCTAACATAGACCTTGGAAGAGACTGCAAGGAATTTTTGATTCTGCTTTGAAATGATGGCAAAACTGCAACAAGAAATAAATTCAAACTATTTTTCAATACTTGTAAAAAGATTTCTACGGCTGCAAAAATTCAGCCAACCATCTTTAAATATTCGGTATTTGCATTGTACCAACTGGGATGTGGTTTCCATTCTCCCGTTCCTCCTCTTCACTCATTTCTTCTTCGCTCACCTCTTCTGCAAAACATAAACAATTTCAACTGAATAAACTCAACACTTCTGAGGTTCCTTGTAAGGCAGATCACTACTGAAAAGCTTTTATAGCTCACCAGGCCTTCACCTTCTTCACTATCTAGCTAGTGGCCTTATACTTCTGTTTGCTTTAAATGCTTCCCCTACCTCAAGAAAACTGCACCTTTCAGATTCCAACAGGGAATATAGTTCTTACCAGTTATCTGGGAATTTGGGGAAGGGGCAGGTGAATAAAAGTTAGGAAACTGATGAATATTTGCTCATGAACTGTAATTGATTTTAAAGAAAAATACCAGACATTACTGCACAATTCTGTGCCTTTACTAATCAATTTCAAGAATGGCTGTAAATAGACTTTGTTACTAAACTTTTTAAGATTATGTTCATTTACTGGTACTGGCAGGAAAACAAAAACAAAGTGAATTTTGCAACAGAAAATAATTCAAAATGACGATACATTTGTATTTCACCACCCCCTAAGTAAGCGCACGCTTGTTCTCTACAGAGTAATGGTTATGTTATAAAATTACTTAAACTGTAGCCTTACACCATTGAGGAAGACAGGAATGGCTTTCAGTTCTCTAATCAAATAATTGGTATTACCGCTATATAAAAGGATAGAATACTACTTGTACTTGTTTTTTCTTTTTAGTTATCTTGACCTGTGAGGTCTCAGCCTATCCTAGACTAGGAGAGAAGGGAAATGTTCAAATAAAACAATACAGCAGAGAAACAAAAGCATAACACACCATTCTAGGACCTGTTCCATATTAACTCACCAGCTGACTGCTCAGACACTTCCTCAGAATTGCTTCCTGTCTCCTCTTCCTCCTCCTCTTCTTCTCCCTCTTCCTCAGAGCCTTCACTGCTAGACTCTTCCTCCTCTTCTTCTGAGCCCGATCCAGATTCTGTCCAGGAATGATGAAACATGTAACTAAGTAGGCACACACTCTAGCAACAGAGCTTCCTCACCAGACAATGGTACAATTAATTACATCTACTAAGTTGCATTTCATCACCTGATGAAGACTCTGCTGAGCTGGTTTTTCTCTCACTGTCACTGATGTCTTGCAAGTCTGAAAGAGGATCTCTCTCTTCTGGTTTCTCTTCTTTTACTGCTGAGAGCACAAAAATTAAGAGCAGGGTGCAGATTGAGGATCACTTCTACTTACAAGATTCTGAACACCCAGATAACTGCTTTACTTTCTGTGGTGCTGAAGGTGCTGTACTGGACATACAGAGTGCTAAAAAGGTTCCACACTCTGCTCAGAAGACAAACAGCTTTTATGAATTACAGCAGAGCAGAACCAACAGCCGAAAATGTGGAACACTGGCCTTTGGGGATTTTAAATGGGATATATGCCAAAGCTCCAATGAGACTGATTAAAAAACAAGAAGTAAATTAAAAAGTATTATGGTAACAAGTATCACCACAACACAGTCTCACTAACGTGAGTACACAGAGCCCTTCTATCAGCGCTTACTATTCTAATGCAGTCCCTCTGGATCACCATGAAATAGCACATGTGAATAACTTGATCAATTAGACAGCAGCTTCCAAGGACTTGCTGCCTCTGCCTGCAACTGGAACTGCAGCTCATTACATTCTGCAATCAACTGCACTGAAACAGTTACACTTAGTTTTGCAGCTACACGCATTAAGAGGGCAGACATGGAGCTTTTCCTCTTTAACCAAAGACACTTTAATGTCAATCGTGCAAGTGCTCTACTCACATTCAGGACCTCCTAGGCATGGGAAGGACCATTTTCTGGCTTAGAAAACAAAATTCACCATCTCACCAGAATACCGCCTTAAGCATTTATTGTGTTCTACAAGATGACAATACCAGTGATGCTTAAATGCTATTGGTCCCAGTAAGGTAACTTTTTTAGGTAGCTTAGTTCCTAACAGCAACCCAGCTGGAGCTGCGTAAATCCCTTTCACCTGCAAGGGAATTCAACTACAACATTTAGAAATTCAGTCAGCTGCTTCTTTCATCACTGAATGAAGTAACTTACTTGGAAACTTTTTACATTACTACTTCTGTTACTTAAGGAAAGATTCATTCCATTTGTCACCTGCATATTTACCTGCAAACCCAGCATTGCTTTAGAAGAAAGTACATATTTATGAGTAGTCCAGAGTTTTGCCACCAATGCAGTGGACAACACTTTCAGCAGAGCACCAGGGATGTGTATTTACTACTAGAAATTAAACACTACACCTCCTAACCCCCAGGCAAAAACATTATAAAGCAGCAAATACTACCTGGTTTCCTGCTATCTCCTTGCTCAAGCTTGTCTCTCTGCTGTCGCAATGGGCTGCGACTCCAGGGTCTCATTTTTACTTTGTCTCCATATTCTTCCCTCACTGTTCTATGGTGTGCAGAAACTAGTGAAAACAAAACCGGAAGAAATTGTTACATCTCCCTGCCCTAAGCAGAATGTTTCTGTCTGCCACAACCTCCTGCTTTGCACCCTTTAGGCTCTTCCTTACAACTAAAGGGTAATGGAGAGGTGTGGAAGTGGAGCCTAACCAGATCTACAAGAGTAAATGACTATGATCTACCTCATGCAAAAAAACCCATGGGTTTGTACTACTTAGAGAAAGGTGCTGCCATACTTGGGAAACAGAAGCCAGATGCCCTACATATTACACAGTAAACGCTCTGAAACTAAGCCATCAGTGCCAAAGAGGGAAGTGAACAGACCAGGAAAATGCATAAAAGAAAAAAACCAGGTTTAGAAGGAGATGACAGAACATTTAGAGCCATAAAAATAACTAAAATGAAAGGCCAGGTAGATTGAGCAATATCAGTGCAAATACCAAGCACAAAAAAAGAGCTGCTTGGTATGAGCTGAATGAGAAACAGCAGCAATAAATATGGCTGCTTCTGCTACACGCGAACAGCCCCTGTCACTTGACCATGGATATGGGCTCTGATTTTTACCTCTGAAAGCTGGGACAAACAGATCCTTTAACCAAAAAGGATCTGAATTTAGACTGTAAGTATCCTCTGTGCTATGCAAAGTGAGGCTCATGCGTGGAAGATGATTTAAATTGCTCAGTTATCAGATCTTTCCTACTTACATGGCTGGAGTACTTACACAATCTCTGTCCCTCTCTTTGCAATTTATTTCCCCAAATCTTTAAAACACTTACTTTTGAGACTTCAATCTCTGTCAGATTGGGTTAGACTCAGCCAAAGAGTTCAGAACCAACTGGGATTGTGATGGATACACACACACACACACACACAGAGACAATGTCAATTAAAGCTTATTTCCATAGGAAACCAGGCCAACAGAGTGGCAAGGACTCACTGACTGATCATTATGTTGTGATATTTAAGGCATATGATATTATATAACTTAATAGATTGGGGTTTTTTCCCCTCCAACACAGAAGGTCCCCTCCACTTCAATATTCTTTTTTTACTCTGGCACTCACCTAAGATGTTTTCTCCACCTCCGTTCCCCACCGTATCAGCAGATATTAAGCCCAAACAACATTAATACAGACACTTACCTTCTCTCCTGGCTTCCCGTTCCTTACGTCTCTCTTCAGCTCGCCTTTCCCGCTCCTTTTGCTCCCTTTGTTCTTTCTGCTGCTCTCGGATTTTTCTCTCTCGTTCCCTCTCAAGTTGCTCCAGACGATCTCTGGAATACAATTATTTGCTGTTACACTACAGTTCATTACAAATTCAGCTTATGAAGGAAAATTTTCTTGCTATAAGAAACCACAGGGCCATCTGATTTCATCAGCAACAATACCACTGACTGCATATCAGCCAAAATCAGACACAGTTTTTCAGCTGATCATTTAAACACAGTGTTTCAAAGACAGAGTCCATGAACTCTAACACAAAAGCTTCAGCACCTTCCCAGCGTTTACACAGAAATTCAGCAAGTTCCGTCAATAAATCCCCTGGTTCACACTTTCTTCATTACAGTAGAACACTGGCAATGAATTCACCTACAAATTCACCACTGGCAATGAACTCACCTGTTGTAATGAAGCCACTTACAAAGGTCATTAAAATCAAGAACACATTGTCATTAGGCAACACATTCACAAGAACACGGCACTGGCACCAGAGCTTAGAAGTTTTTGCTCTGAACTTGTCATTTCAGAACAAGGAAAAGTTAAAAGATTAAGAGGAGGAAGCTGTTCATCTCTGCTGCTTTGTCACAGGGCAGGGAGGGGTGGATGTACCTCTCCCTCCTGGAATGCTCCCTTGCCATTTCTCTCCGTTTCTGTCTTTCCCATTCACGACGGGCTTTATCCTGCTCTTCTCTATGTCTCTTCCTACGCTCATGTTCCCGTTCTTTCTCTTTCACTCTGGCATGTTTCCCTAAACAAACAAAAATGAATTTTGGACTGTTACTATTCAAAATATTGAGTGCTCCCATTTTTAGAAAGCAAAACTAGAAAGGATGAAGCTCATGGTAACCTATTGTCATGCTCTCTGTTATTTTCTTAGTAGAAAAAAACTGATCTGAAAGGGTGCTGGAAAATTTAAAGATAGGAAGATCTTGCACAAATACTGACATTAAAATAGGAAAAGGCTGTTAATAACAGGATTACAACAGGGATGTTCCCAGAGTCTTTTTTCTGTTACAGTCAGGTAGAAAGATCATAGCTCAGCCCACTCGCTCAGTGAAGCCAGGAAAGAAGCTTAACAGATTTCAAAGAGTAAAAGTAGACTCAATGTCCCTGTCCCAAAGTGATTTCTGTCCTCTCAACCACACACAAAGCCCTGTCACTCCCATAAGGGCACTGAACAGAACCAAGGAAATAACACAAGTTTAAATTCCTCTGTCTTATCCACTGTGAGGTTTTCTTTGGTTGGTAGTCACTGTTATTTATTGCCTACAGAGTCCCTGTTTGGCTCCACTTCAGGAAGCCACCAGGAATGTTATCCAAAAGTAGGAATAACAACCTTCCGCTGAGTGACTGCGATGTCTGCGTTTCTCTTTCCTCTTCTCATCTTTTCTATGATGGTTTTTTTCTTTCCGTGACATTTGCTGCGGTGGTTTTATAGCCAAGGAATCATCTTCCTCTCCTCTAAAGCACAACACAAAGTAACAAACAGAGGAAGTTTTCATGGACTCTTAAGCACAGTGTGTATCAATTCCTCTCTTCTCCATTTTGAAAAGAATGCATTTTTTCCTCTTTTATTAATTTATATTAAAGCTAACTTCCATAACACCCTTGAACCAAGGCATTAACAGTACATTACAGAGAATCAGAGTCACATAGATGAGAAGTTAAGCTATTACTATAAACACATTCTGAATACACAAGAAACTCGGGATGAATTAAGTATTAAAGAGAACTTAGTAGGCCTGGTCTAACTTAAATTCTATTTAAATGAAATATTACTAGGCAGTGGCCAAAACTGGAACACAATATGCCATTAAACCTTAATCGGCACCTCAAAAGATATCCTGGGATGTTCTATAAGCAGCACATGGCACATCTGCATTGCTAAAGAACTTAAACTTGTGCCCTTCAGATATTTTTAAACCTTCTTCTCAGTTTTTCTAAAGGTTAAATTCAGTAACTCATCCTAAGGTAACAAGGTGAGCCTCTTAGTCCTACCTGTCTTCCATAGAATCTTCCCTCCTGTAAGGTGAGTTTCTGATAGTTATTTCCATGCGGTGATCCCTCAACTCCCCCTCTTCAAGAGAATCCCGCTTTGAATCCCTATCATCTGACTGCCACAGGAGAACAAGAAAGGGCAAAACCAAAATGCCATTAATTGTTACGTCACACAATGAAAAAAGTAACACTCAGAAGCCCTGTTATCATGAAGAAATGAAGATACAGACATTGAATGAAACCCAAGTTTCATCAGAAACATACCAAAGGGCAGCTTACATTTTTCATGCGCTTTATCTCTGCCTTCTCCTCTTGCTCCTTCCTTCGTTTTTTTTCCTGAAGAATTTCATCTAAAGTTTTCACTTTCCAAGAATCCTTTTCATCACCCATTGGAGTTTAAAACAAAAAAAAATTCTGAAAAAGAGAACAACGTTAATAAAACCTACACAAACTACACGATCCAACACAACTATGTCAGTTTTACACTGGCTTTTTCTATGCCGAGAAGTTCAGTTATTAATATACTTGATTCAAGTCAAGTGAAGCGGGACTTAGCCTCAACCAAAAAAGATGCTTTACCCCTGGCAGCTCACACCACCCTCGCTATGAACATAGGCTCCTGCTCTAGTAAACCGCAAACGCCGTTTACGAGCAGGGTTTGGCGTTTCTCCACCGAGGAGGACGCAGCAGCGGCTGCAGGCGCCGGCCCATCACTCTCCGTACGGCTGCGGCACGGAACGCTGGACACAACACCCCGCAGCAGACCCCGTTCCGCCCGGAAAGGAGCCTGCCCCTAGTCAGCGGCCGCGGGGATAACGCAGCCTTACGGCCCACTGCCGCTTTCGCCTCAGAGAACGATTTCACCTGTGGGACCCTCCCCGCCCTGTTCCCGCTCAGCTCCGCGGCCAGTGCTGCTCAGGGTCCGGTAAGGCCCCACAGCGCTGAGGGAAGCGGAGGGAAGAAGAAGCCAACGGGCCCACTCACCGCTACCGGAGACTGCGGCAGCGCCGGGCAAATATGTCACTTCCGCCCGCCGGAGCGGGCTGATGACGTCCGGCGCAGGCATCCAGCCGGCTGGGCGGTGGCGGGCATCAGTAACGAGCTAGCGGGGGATGATGCCTCCGCCCGGAGCACACGCACCTGGACGGTGGGGAGCTGGGAGCCGCCGCCACCCGCGTCCCCCCATAGGATCACCCATGTAATTACAGAGAGAAACCGAAGTTAACGTTTATTACTAATTTGAATAACGCAAGATTCCAACGGTCGTTTAAACAAGTCACAGAACGGCAACACAAGTGAGGGACCACGAGGGACAATTTACATTCAGTGTGAGAAGGGCAATTCCTGTACAGGAAAATTCGTTGAGAGTATGAAGATAGAACTGAATTAACTTAATGAACACCCTTATCGTTAATGGGGTGAGGTGATCTAATGATGACCAGGGGTTACAACACCGTATGCCATAGAAAAGATCATCACACACAGCTACTTTATTATCCAGCCCTCATTTTAGCAAGGAAATAATGTCATTTTAGAAGCATTGGCTGCTGCAAGCCACTGTACATTTGCAAGGCTGTTGCTCAGCGAAGAATTCTCAAGGAATTCACAGTTTAAGGAAGAGGTGCTGCTCCTATGAGAATGCACTTGACAAATGTAAACCAAATAACCCACACAGCTGCAGCTCCTGGCTCAGTGCTCAAGTATTGGGGTGAGGCTGCAAGAAATGCCACTGAAAGAATCCCAACGGCATTCCAAGAGACTGTTTTCCAGAAGAAATCAGGCAGCACTGCTGCCATCGTGCAAAGCAATGGGAAGGCAGGTACCTGGGGTGTAATACTGCAAAGAACAGAAATCCTCATTTACCCAACAGGAACAACAACAACAGAGAATTACTCATATGACTGGAGCAAGAAAAGGTCTGACAAGTGGACAGACAATAAAGAGGTTGGTTTGTTTAATAAAAACAAAGAGAAACAACACTGCATAGAAAAGTACGTAAGATCAACCTTGTGCAAACAAACTCCATGTAAAAGAGGATTATTGTGCTGCCCCAGAACAGGTGGGGCTCAACCAGCCACTGATAGCTTGGACATGTGTCAGAAATAACAAGTTAAAATCCTCTCAGCTGTTAGGGTCACACAAAGTTTTCCAGCAACAGGAAAGGCAAAAGCCTGTGAGCTTTTAAAATGAAGCTCCATCAGTTAGTGAAGGGGTTTACATGAGAATGGAGAGGGGCAACCTGGAAACCACTTCTATTTCTCTGTCAGCAAGAGGAGGAATCTGATGCAAACCACTTTGTTTTCTGCCAAATACACTGAGAGTTTTGAAAGCGTAACTACAAGACAAACCACAGAGCTCCACCCCACAGTCCACACAACTTTACAAGTGATAGGAATACAAAGACACAAAATATCCACAGACATGACATACACAATGCTGAAAAACATCTGACATCTCACTCCCGCTTAAATCTCCAGGGATATGCCCCAGGCAACCAGTCACCCATAGGAATGTGACCTGAAGTAGGCTAAGACAAAACAGGCTTCTTCAGAGACTCTCTAGGAACACAATTCTGTTACTGCAGAACAGCTTACTACAGCTAACAATGTCTCACATGTGGAAATGTTCAGCCTGAGCTTAGACTTCGCAGGAACTCTAGTGGTAACTTCCCCTTAGAAACTGTTTTTACCATAAAGACCACTTTATCCATGCTTCTAACTCCATGCTGCAGTCAGAAGAGTGGCAATTACTAAGAACCAGGTCATTTTAGTTGTTAGTTTTGTCACCAACAAGTACATTTGCATGGTTTTGTGCCTTTTTTTGAGGGGGGCAAAACTAATTGCTAATACTTAAGGGGTTTTTTTAAAGAAAAGTTAACCTTTAATTTTCCATCTACCACAAAACAGAATTGCCTTCAAAAAGAAAACTTAGGAGCAGTAGAAACTAGGATCAGCGTCAGTTTATGCTTACTGTTCCTCCCTTTAGTGACCTCTCTTCCGTCAGTGTCACAGATACCTCTGAGCTTCTTTACATAAACAGAAATGACAGAAACACTTTGCACATAGGTCAGAATTATAACCCTGAGTTTCTAAAAGCAGCATGTTGTTGCACTTTTAGAAGTAACACCAAAATATTTCCTCATAACAGAAATACACAATAAAATGCAAGAAATTAAAATAGTAAAATGGTTTCTTATGGAAATGCAGAGATCTTGCTTCCTTTGTCACCAGAATTTTTCAGTGTTTTTTACCTCTAAGCAACTGCAGATATTTAATTCAACACTCCATTTATACGGTATAGGTATAGGTGTGTACACTTGCATTTCAATATTGCCAATGCAACCAGGATGCAATATTTCAATGTTAAAGCTCAGTAGAAAAATCGCTTTTCATTCCTAGCTTTGTGGTCAGAAATAGCTGCTCGTCACTGCTTTGGGGCATGGACTCATTGCTAGAGTTCCCTTCAACTAAACGTATACCAGAATAAATCACTTGTTGGGAGAGGAGGAGCTTCCTTCTTCCAGCTCTATGATGCACGCAAATGATGGAGGATGCAGGCGACGTAGACTAACGCCCAACTAGGAATATCAGTTATGTACCAATCTCATTCCACTGCAAGTAAGTAAATTACAGTGATGGGTCTATGTTTTCACAGTATTTTGATGGGCAGGGAGAAAGGAATGGTTTTCCCACAAGACACTGAAGTTCTTTCTTTAATACAGGCTTGTATGTTACTTGCAGTCAAAGACAGATAATAAAGCACACATTTACCACGTTATATGACATTAGGTGCTCTGTTTGGTCTACCAGTTTCTCAGTAAATCCAGGCTTACTGGATTCTTCCCATTGTTTTCTCTCTGCTTCAAGTCCCAGGCCATGAACTCAAAGGTACTGAATCAGCATCAACAGTTGAAGAAACAACCACTTTCAGGAAGAGTTCCTTCCTCTGAGTTATGCTAGGTTGAAAGAATTAATGGCCACATTAATCATATGGTTCCAAATCCTTGGAAATTAGTGGCTCGGTATCTTCAGCTGTACTTTGTGCAGATTGTGGGGCTGCAGATGCCAGGCTGTGTATAGTCTCTTGCTGATGCTGCTTTGCCTTGTTATATAGTAGAACTCCAATTGTCACTAGAACAGTCCCAATGGCTGAGAGGCTTGTGATTTTGTTACCAAACACAATAATACTTAGCCAGATTGACAGCGCATGCTTCACAGTACTGGCAACACTGGAAAAGGAATATAAAAATTAAGGCCAAAGAAAGCTCTCATATCCCACATACAAGTTTAAGACTTTCAGAATTTAAGACCAGGATTACCCCAGAGGCTCTAGGGCTAGCCATACAGAAGAGCAATTATTGAATCAGAATTGTGCAACAGCCTAACAAAGCTGCTGATATCTGACAATGTAGGTGGAAGCTGCCTTTAAACTACACATAATTCAGTAAATACAGCTTGAGACGTTATGTCATGCTTCAGAAAAAAGGAAGACAGAAGTAATTGCTCATACTCTGTACTGCAGCAAATGGCAGCTGCAATGTTGGATCTAGGGTTCCTCATTAACCAGCTTTAAGAATGGCTGTTAAACCTGAATAGAGTACCCCTGTTCCATAAGCAGAACAGCATAGCTCAAATGCTGCTCTCCTCATAGCGAGGGAGCAAATCACAAAGTGCTGCCATCCAGATGTGAAAAGTTTTCTTCTTCACTTGATGCATTTATGCATTTCCATTATTTCTTTCTTTGCACAATACTTTTACTGCCTAGTTCTCAAGCAGAGATACTAAGCAAGAAAAAGAGAAAATAAAATAGTGTTCCTGATACAGGAACAGTTATACCTGAAAGTCACAGGAGAAATTTTTCCCATCAGGGCATAGGCTGTAACACTTTGTAGGTGGAACAAGACTCCATCTATTAAGAGAAGTATGACAATATCTTGGTTGTAGCTGAAACTCCTCCCACTTTTCCCAATCACAGGTACATCCTGAACAATAAAAATAGAGGAATTCAAGAGTTTAGTTTATAAGCAAATCCAAAAGTGATTTCCCATTCAAATCATGATTATTATAAGCAGAGAGTTTTAAAGTTAAATATCAGCAAAACAAAGCCTAATCATAGTTGCACATTCTGCTCACAAGTCAAAAAGAAAACATAAATCTATGCTACCATGAAAAATATCCAGGCTGGAATAAGCATAACCACTGCAGCAGCACTTGTGTAGAACTGCAGTTCTGGGGCTCTGCAAAGGGGAAGAAACAATGATTAAATGATTAAAAGCTTCCTCTTTCTTCAAGCTGAAGAAAGCTACATCATTATTGTATTTACAGGTATCAAAAGTAATAAATGCCATTTAGCAAGCTTTAGGGACAATCAATTTAGCAGCCTCTTGCAAAGATAGTGTTTTGCTTTTTGTGTTGACTGAGATGAAGATAAAAGGCACGTGCCTTCAAGATCAAAACTAGCACTTTATCCTGTGTTAAAATACATACACACAGCTATAGGTGTATTTTACCACAAGTTTTGACTCCTGGCTCATGTTTCATAGTTAAAACATGAAGTGAGTTCTAAAGTTCATTTCTACACGCCTAATGGTATTAAGGGATGGTTTATGATAACAAAGTACTGAATTATTTCTGTGCAAAGATAACTCACTGTGGGTATGCAGAGAGTTTTAGTCAGCTATGAAACTCAAACCTGCTGCAGTGGGATCTGAGGATGGGGGAGTTTTCTTTCCCTGATAAAATGATTTAGGTAAACAGTCTAAGAAAATCTTGGCGCAGTATAATCATAAAGACATGGTTTCTTATACAGCCCAGATTCCATCTACAAGCAACCCTGAAATATTTTTAATACTTACGAAAATCTGTATTTATCTCCACTGAGTAGTTTTTTGGAAAAGACATTTTGCAAACTGGAAAACACAAACAAACACCATTTATCAGTATTTTAGTTAGGACAAATAATCAGAAAGCTGTTTCCCATATATGGGTAGATAAGTTTTCCACACATTATACAACTACAGAAAGAAGTTTGGTCTAACTCCATTAAACTAAGGGAGTTGTACTATTTTTTAATCTCATTAATGCTAGCAGATATGACAGAGAAACTCTATCTTCTGTTAAAATAACTTTAATACCATCACTTTAATGTAGTGTACAAACCCAACTACAAGCAACAACTGTCTTCTATCTAAAACATATCTTTTATTCTACAATATGAAACTATCACTGTCTTACCAGTCCATGATATTAGTAGATAAAGCTGCCGAGAAACCTAGAATGTTGAAACTGATTTCAGTAGCTGTACACAGAGCTAGCCCACCCATAACAGGAATCAGGGAGAGATTAACCAGCAATCCTGCAAATGAAAGGAAAAATTGAAATCTAAGTTTAATTCATATACTTCCAGTTACAGGTATCAGATACTGTAGTTTTTGAAAGCTTAAATTCCACCTTAATTTCTTTAGTTGAAAGAAAGAGCAATTTATGTGACTGACTTTTAAAGCACAGAGGTTCTAAAGTACAGAGATCTCAGACAAGAGTGGGGTGCTCTTGAAAACAATATGGACATGTGCTTACTGATAAATCTGCCTTGGAGAAAGAAAATGGATCTTTATTCACCAAATGACAGGAAAAAATTATAATCTCCCTGTTTATTCTGTGACTGAATTAACTTTTCTTCCTCTGACTCATTCCAGCCTTTTGCTATTTGCATCACAAAGCAATCTATACGTGGCTTCTGTATTACTTCTATGACTTACATCTTGTAACACGCAAAATCTCTTCAAGCAAAGAGCATGAGATTGCAAGTGGAAATCACATTTCAGTGTGAAGTACTCACCAGTGTATTCCCCCAGTATCATCCGAGACATGATAACAGTAAAAATAGGTGCAGAGCTTTTCACAGTTTCTGCAAATGAAACTGCCACATTCTTCAAGCTGACAAGACCCAAGACAACTGTTGCAAATCTGGAGTGGAACACAACATGAAATGAAGCAGAAAAAACAATGCTTTAAGAGCTACTCTTAGACATCTAGAATAAAAAAGAAGTGCATTATAATTTCTTTAGGTTCAGAAGAATGTGATGAAGCAACCAGACAGATCTCTAGGAATTATTTACCCACTTACCTCATTAATCCAACAAACAACATTATCATGATGAAATTGGGTGGATAAGAGATGCGTGCTTTGTGTTGATATAAGCAGCATGGAACAAACATTTTGATACAGCCGATGAAGGTGGTTGAAAGCATCTGAACAGCACCTAAAGAAAGACAAGAGGGAAAAAACCATAAATCACAAGATTTTATTTTCTGTAAAAACTCACACTACCCTCCAAACAGAAAAAAACCCGCATTTTTCTTTATGGCTCTTAGCTGTCAGACACCATCTTTCAGGAAGCGGAGGAAAGGATAGTGTCAGATTCCCCTTCACAGGCTGAGATCACAACTCTTGAGTTCCCAGCCCTGAGATCCAACCCACACCTCCTAACTAGGTCTTTTTCACTTCAGTTGAATCATTTTGTCTCTCAATTTTATATTGGAGGAAGTGATATTGTCAAATATCTTACTGGAATTAAAGTGTAACAGAGATAGGTTACCTAGCATGCTGGGCTCTCCTTCCAGTAATGAAAGGATATATTTGTTAAGAAAAAGGGTGCAAAAGCTGAAGAAAAACCACAAAGTGAGGTAAATGAGAGCATGAGAATTCCAGATGCCCAGGTCCGACTCAATGACCGTGGTCTCTGTGATGGTTATTTTCAGCACGTTCTCCTCTGGCACACTGTCACTCCTAGCAATTACAAACTTTTCACTCCTGTTAGCAAAGAGTGAACTCAAATGAAATAGTGATTTTCCCTTTGGCTTCTCTTCAAGGGAGGGAGGACTAGGTTCCTCTGGTGTCTGAGCACTCGTCACAGTTGACATGCTGACCTGAAGAAATCAGTATTTGTCCTTAACACAAACCAACATGGACTTAGCACAGAAGAGCACTTGGATGAAATAAAACTATCACGGGCTTAGTATTTTATCTCCCATGGCCTGAAGAAGTGTACTTGGTCCTTCAAATTACATCTTGCATAAAGATGAGCTTCATATGCTGCTTTGTGTGGTCTATTCCATTTTTTCTGCCTAGAATGAAAAAAATAGAGAAAGAAGTAAAAAAGCATGTATCTCTGAACTTTTATCCAGAAGGAAATTTGCTGGATAAACAAGATGGAGGATGTTATGCAATTAAAAAGTAATCATTGGAGAGGGATCACTGGACATCTTGGAAAAGCTGCCTGAAATGAGATCATAGTACTACAGGGCATCATACAGTGGCAGCACAAGGAATAATCATTGGCAAGCAAAAATACAAGAGCTATAGCAAGAGGTGCTGATTTTGTCAGCATGTAAACAGGATATAGCATCTCAAAATAAATCATAAATATGTACTAAAGGGTTAAACATAGTGTTTCAGTTTTGATGTCCTAAACAGCAGCTACTTTACACTGAAATTTTCCATTCCTCAGGTTCTGTTGCTGGTATTACAGCCATGCACAGAAGGTTTCCACCCAATCCCCTCAATTTCTTGCCATTTTACCAGGAAATCAAGCCAGCAGCATGCTGAGGTACAAGACCCTCTGACACACTCATGTTAAAACCATATACTTGTATTAAAACACCTCCACATTCAGAACAGTTATCACAATTTTGTAATACTTTTTCTGTTTCTGCTACTCAATTAAAACCAAAAGCACTTATGCACAATGAAACTCTCACCCTCAGCAGCACTGGTATCATATTTGATAGCACTGATACCACACATAGCAGGAAGTACAACAGCAAAAAAGAACAAAAATTACACTTAAAGAACACTTAAATTACTGACCTGCTGTCTGAAATCAACTGGAAGATCTTAAATGAGCTGAAAGAATTCTCCATCTGGAACTAATTCAGTCATCCTCCCTTAAGACCAGCCCGCAGCTGATGTTTACCAATAGATGAAAACGTGGCAGTGGTTGGTTCTTGGATGACACACACAGAATCAATCTTGCAGCTCAAAGGAACAGCAGCGTGCAGTGTGTTTTGCACTCTTGCTTGTATCTTCTCCAACGTTTAACTATGTTAGCAATAAGAATGTTGTATTAAAGGTAGAAAAAATGGAGAATAAGCTTGGCAAGAGATAAACCCAACTCAATGTTGAATCGTTTCAATGTGATTATCACTGACACATGTCAAAAATCCTCATAATGGTATTCACCTAAACTTCCTTCTCATAAGAAACTGCAGATTTAACCCTGTTTTTAAAGAAATTATCAAAAATTAAGAAGATCATCCAATGCCAACCCCCTGCCACAGGCAGGGGCACCTTCCACTACAGCAGGTTGCTCCAACCCCCATCTAACCTGGCCTTGAACACTGCCAAGGATAGGGCAGCCACAGGTTCTCTGGGCACCCTGTGCCAGTGCCTCAGCACCCTCACAGGGAACAGCTTCAGCCTAATAACTAATCTAAATCCCCCCTGTCGGTTTAATGCCATTCCCCATTATCTTGTCACTAAAAACAGATCTTAAAAGTGAAAAACAAAATAAAAAATATGCTAAAAGACTGAAATAGCTTAGTACTTTCTTGCAGTCCAGCTGTACTTCAGTCAGTCCTAAACCCTTCCCTGCCTTCATAGGCCCGGGTACCGGGTAGACTCGCGGGTGCTCCGTATCCCGCAGCCTTCGGGGCCGGCCGAGCATCCCGAACGGGAGAGCGGTTTCACGGCGGTTCAGATCCCCTCCCTGGAGCGGTGCTGTACCTCGACCTTCGGACCCGACTTTCCGGCTCAAGGACTCTGCAGAGCGCACCTCCTTTGCATGAAAAAGCACTGATCCCCCTCATCTCCGGGCGGGCCGCCGCCGAGATAGCACTCGGGTTGCGGATCTCCCCTGGCAGCACAGCCCGGCCCTGGTGCTCCCTCCCAAGAGCCGGGCAGCACTCCCGCGGGACCCGCTGCCAAAGCCCCGTTGCTCCCGGTCCCACAGGGCAGAGGTCTCACCGCCTCGGGCAGCGCCCTCGCCGCGCACCGCCTCTCGGGCCGACCTACGGGGATGGGTGATGGATGGAACGGGCGCGCTCCCGAGAGGCAACAGCCCCAGTGGGCAAAGGCCGTCGCCGGTGGCCGCCCTTCGCCAGGAACGGGGCTGGGGCCTAGGCCCCTTTTGTCATAGCAGCCGTTTGCTGCCCCGTCGCGATGTGCGGACAACGGGGCGCCATTTTGGGGAGAAAAACACCACAAAAGAACAGTAAACACAAAAGAAGAGAGGTGTGATTTGGAGACGTAGCTTCGGGTGCAGCCGGCTGAGCCCACACACGGCTCCGCCAGGCGCTTCACTCGAGGCCCGCGCCTCACACCGAGCCGGGCGAGAAGCACCGGCCCGCCTGCCCCCGACACGGCCGCTCCGCCTGAGGAACGCACCTAAGCGCGCGGGGAAAAGCAGCAGCGCATGCCGCTACCCGGGACGGGGAAGTGACGTCCCGCGCTCGCCCGGCCTGCCCCGGAAGTGCGGGCGCTGCCCGGAACCCGCGCTTGGCCGCAGCAGCCATGTAGGTCCCGTTACCGTTACCGGAGCGGCCATGGAGGGCGCCGAAGACAGGTAGCGGCAAGAGCCCGCGGAGCGTCATCGGCGACGGAGGGAAGGGAGGCTGGGCGGAACCAAGCGCTAGGCAGAGGGCGGCTCTTGGGGCTCCCCCGCCCCCTTACTAGGGAGGGCGTGGGCGAGAGAGGGGAGGGGCCTGAGCCGCTTCTCCGCCCCCTCCTCCGGTTGGTGCGGCCCACTTGTGAGGGCGCGAGTGGTCTCTGCCGGTGGGGTGCCCAGTCCTAGTTTCTCTCCTCTGCAGCGGCAGCGCAGCACCTCCCCAGCCGAACCTCACCCCCCGGCACCGGCAGCTCATCCCCACTCCCTGTGGCCCAGTGAGTACACCATCCCGCGGTGATTGTTTGCTTCCCCCGGTAAAGCCAACCAGAGCGTCCGAAAGAAGTTGGGGACATGAGAGCAAACGGGGTTTATGCCCTTTAAAACTGTGTTATCAAACAGCCATGGAGCTGTTGGTGTCTCGGTCCAACCGTGCAGCGATTCAAGCACTGCTGTGTTCTCAAAACCAGCTGGTTTTAATTAAATAAACCTATTTAATAATGGTAATAAACCTGTGGTTTCCAATAGCCAACATGTAACTCATCAAAAGCTCTTGCATGTGCAGAAAGCAGCATTCCTGATGTCCATGAAAAGCACGGCAATCCAGTGCTGCATGATCCCAATGGAGCGGTGGCTCAATCCAAGCTCCCAGCAACAACAGTTCGTTTTTCTTGTCACTGCCAACCTCACATAGAAGCAAAGCAGGCTTTGCTGGCCTGGTGCCATCTTTTTAGGAACAGCAACTAGTTTGTACTGCATTACATGTTTAAGAATGTTCTTTCTTTACAGATAAAGCCCTGTTCAGAGCTCTCATTTCCTGTGAAGATCTACTTCTGTGTCACTATCTTGTCTCTGCTAAGTGTCATAGGGCTAACCATAGAGACACTTTTTCAACAGACTGAGGAAGATTTCACCATTTCTCTTATTCAGTTAATTGGAGTTGGTAAGAAACACAGTTTGTATTTTAAAACAAAAACATTTTTCCCCAAGGTAGTAATTAAGCAGCAACTGAAGTTTCTTATTTCAGTCCATCTGGCCTCATGCATTCCACATAGAATCTTCAATAGCTCAGCACTAAGAAGCTAGATGCTTTTCCCACTGCTATTTTAGTGAAAGGACCATTAATAGATGTGGTGTTATTCACAATAGATTCATGTGTGAATACTATGAAAAAATACTTAGGTTTTAAGAAGTTCTGCTATAATTTGCTTTCTTATGGCCTTGCCTCAGACTGTGGCAGTGATTTTGCTTTCAGACCACTGTCACTTCATGTAAGACATACTGAATGTTCAGAGCTTACCATTTTCCATTTTAATGTCTGTGCCATAATATGCTGGGGAATTCAGAGACATCCAAGCTCTGATCATTTGTCTGATCATTATTGTCCTACTGGAAACAAAAGCCAAACTTCTTTGGATATTTCCCGTTTGAGCTTCAATAGAAACTGATGTTCATATTCCTGGGTCCATTTGCATTAAGTAGAAATGAAACTTAACATTTAAATAAGTACATCTATAAGTATTTTAGGGAGTCCTCTTCAATGGCTTTAGCAGGTCTTGGCTGTTGGCTTGCTGGCCAAAGCAGTGTGGAAAAGAATGGACTCTGGGAGTACTTCCTACACTGGGTATATGTAAGAAGGAGCAGGGCACACTCATCATAGTCAGTCATCGCTTCCCAGCTTTCATCCACAGGGAACAAAGACAATAGATTTGTTCTAGATTCTATAATTAGACACATCCATAAAATACTTTTATCCCAAACCTCCATTTTGATTAGCAGTTTTTCACACAGGACTCAGCTTACCAACACAAATTGCTACATTAGAACAGAGCATTGGTGCCTCCCCTCTGACACACTGGTTTTGTTAGCAACCACTGTTTTGGGCTTCAAAGAAAAATTAAGAACCTTTGTAATAAGCCAGCTGAATCCCCTGATGGGCAAGTTAAAAGCGTGCTTGCTAGTCTGTTTTTCCCCCTCCTACCTTCCATTGATTAGTATTTTATGCTGCAACACACAGGCAGGAGGACATGCACACCTCTCACAAACATCTGGTTTAAATAAGGAAAAAGATTTAATGTGTATTTTTAACACATTGCTTCAGATTTCAAAGCTTTAATGTAAACAGAAGTTGTTTCAACATTTTAGTCAGTAAAAATAATATCATTCAACGAACATGTTAAAACTATGATTTGCCTACCTTGAGATTTTAAGATGTGTAAGTTAACCTCCATAAGCATGCAAAAACCATGTTTCCTATGGGGCAGATAGACTGACAGAACTGATGACAGCTCTTTAAAGAAAAATAGAGGCCTTGGCTGTAACAGTTTCTTGGATTTACCACTTCATATACTTACTTTAAAGAGGGTTTGGGATTTAATCTGTTGAAAACTGTTCACTTATCAAAACCAAGGGGATGTCCTTGACTTCAGAAGTGCGCATTTGCTATCTTTTAAAAAAATCTTAATGCTCATTAAAAGTTTAATTTTCCAGTTACTTGTACAGTCTTCCTCTGATTTAGGAGCTCAAGTTGCAAAACAAGGAAATACTGACTTAAATCGGTCAGATCTTCCTGAGGTCATAAGCATGCCAAAAAATCCCATGATTCGCTTTGTGATTTCCCAATCATTTGCAGTTTTCTCAATCACTGCTAATAAAAGTGAAAAAAAAAGGAAGTTCTTTCACTGGAATGTTTGTCTAGAGAGACTGAAGTTAATATGTTACCTTGAAAACCTCTACAATACTTTGTCCCAACCTAGCAAAAGGAAATTGATATGAGGAACTAAGGAAGTAGCCTGTGGAAAAACAAATCTATTGTTACTTTATTTAGGGTAAGAATTAACTAGTGTTTGCAGGAGCATCCTAGATAAGAACAAAGAATTGATTCCTGCTTTTATGAAAGGAAAGCCTTTTACTTATTTAACCTTTCTCAAAACAGCGTAGACTTCAACAGTGATAGCAATGTACTTTACAAAAACGTAACTCAGCACTTTCCTGAACCAGTTCTTTTCTGGACTGTAGTTTGCAGGTGGGATGTTTCAAAACTTCCACAATAGAAATAAATTATTAGGAATCCAGTTTAAGTTCAGTTCAACACACAAGCCATTTACAGTAGTCAGAACCACACAAACAATGCTGTAAAGGTACGTGTACAAGTAATAAATTACTTGTTAGTCACTTGAATTATTCTCACTGGGAGGATTATGCAATTACAGTTCTGTAATAAAAATGCTGTTGCTTCATTTAATTCAAATATACTATTCAACGTAATGTTCAATAGAGTACTGAGAGTAACATCCCATAGCTGCCAATTTGGAGAGCAAAGATGGCTTTTTTGCATGCTAAACACAGGGGAGTACTCTTTTTAAATGTATGATTCAGGTTCCTTGGTACAAATAAAGACACTCTTGACTGAGAATCCCAAGTTACACAGTTTTAATACTTCCATTTTGTCTTCTGGATCGAGCACACTGAAAAATTGCACCATGTGCAGTCTGTGTTCACCTGGTTACTGCCCTTTCTTCTTCCTCCCAGTGTTCTGTGTATACTATGTGACTAGAGGAATCCTGCAGGAGAATCGCCAGGAGCTCATCGTCTTTGTTGTTTCCATTCTGCTAGTGATGTTTCGGTCCATTGTCAACTTCACAGTTCTCTCTGCTGAGCAAAAGCCAAAACTCCTGGTTAGTCTCCTTCTTTTAATTAACTTTTCTCCACTTTCTGGATTTGAAAATCTTGGAGAAGCGAGATATCTGATAACACAAAAATCAGGCTGAATTATTCCTGTCACTGAGTAACAAAATGTGCACTCCCACAATTACAACTGTTTCTCTGATCTATTCTATGGGTTTCCTTATGGCAGTATCTGAAAGTAGCATAAATGTCAAAGAATTTACTCACTGCATGGCCAGTCACATCCTTATTTCTCTTTCCCATCAGGCCCGCTTCATTCTGATCCTCCTGGTTGGCTCCTTCGACGTGATCTGTGCGATCATCCTCGTCCAGAGTCAAAGCATGATGGCCTTTCGAGTAGGGGGTGCTCTAGAAAGCCTACAGTCACAATACTTCATGATGAACCTCTGCTTTTCTATGTTGACCTTTGATCTTCAGGCACAGGTATAGTCTCTCTCCCCCAAGTTTTTTTTTTTCTCTCCTGTTGAGAATATCTTAAGACTGCTTAGTTTGTGTCAGATATTTTTTGGCGGGCTTTTTAGTCTCAGACCAGTAATTTTACCAAATCTTTGCCTCTTCTCCTTCAGCTCTGCTTGTCTGTTCTTCTGATAAGCCTGCATGAGATCACCCTTCTACATAACATCATCTCAGCAACAGGGGTTCTTTGGGCCTGCCTGAAGATGTCCATCAGCATCATCGCAGTAAGTGTTAAGCTAACAGCAACACTAGCAAGTCAACTTCTTGTTGACTTGCTAGTCAACAGGCAACTTCTGAGACTACTACACCCTGAGCAATTATCACAGGCTGGAGAGGCACAGCCATCCCATTCTACATAATACTGCTAACTGGAAGGGCTCCAGAATGGATCCCAGCAGAAAACAAGAGCACCAACAATAATGAAGTCAGGTTTCTTCTAAGTCTGTTCCTCTCAGGTAAGCATATAGGCTGAAACATCACACTATCATCATTCCTTTCTCAGGGACATTGTTTTATTCTCAGTCCTTGATCACTTACTTTAATGAAATCTGTAGGATCACAGTATCTTCAATATTTCTACCTCTTTGATGAGGTTAGGTGAAACTGCCAACACTCCTCCAAATTGTTATGAAAATGGATATACAGACACAGTGAGACTGCATAGGCCTTACATCCTAAGGAAACCTGACCAAAAAGACGAGTGGTTTTTTTTACTGGGGCAGCTTCTTTCAAGGTCAGTGATAGTTTTCAGGTTAACGTAAGGATTTCTTTTGCCAATCAGACAACTTCCTCTGATATCTTGAGAGCTCTGTTCCAAGAATGTTTGCAGAAGCGGGGCCAAAGTACATCAGACATGTCAGTCTTTTATTACCCGGAAGGAGTTTAGGGGGATTTGGGGTTTGTTGGTTTGTTATAGGCTCCTGGAGTATTTGCTTTAACCATTCAGGTATTCTTGCCTTTGATGGCTTTTGCTGCCAAAAATGGAGATAGCACTAAGCCCCGAGCTTTTCAAATACCTTGGTAATGTCACGTGAATAGGAGCTTCTTGTATACTTTTGTGAAATACTGGATCTTTGCTTTCAGTTAAATTGTAGCATGTGTGGAAGGAAGGGAGGAATCAGAACCAGGTCTCTTTTCCTTTTAGGATTAAAATGTAAACCTTTCAGCTACTTTTCTTCCACCATCAGAAACAAAGTTGATCTGACCAGTTGCTATTCACAAATTCTTTGCCTTGATTTGCCTTAAAGTATTAGAAGAGACACTCTTTTAAGAAACAGGTGCTTTAGTTAGGTAGTCTTCTGTTTTAACATACTAGATATTCGTTATGCAATAACAAACATATTTCTTAATAGTTCAAGTAGTAAATGTCCTAGGGATAAGTACACTTGCCCTTTGCTCAAAACTGCCCATGTTAGAACCACTTGAAAACTACTTTTTACCCTGTCCAGGTATATTAATGATTTATTTGCTGGAAGAACTTAACAGCTTCATGTCTAACTAGAAATAAGAAATGCATAATTATTAAATACAGCATTATTTTTCAGTAAGTGGCAGCACTGCAGGGCGACAGCAACTTAAAGGTGGATACATTTCATGAGAGTCTAGTAGCTTTGCATCCAAGGTAAAAAAGATTCTGTCTGAGACAAGAGAACGTAGACAGCTTGACAGAGGGGTGACAATAAGAGCTCCTTTTCCTTACCCTGTTCAGACAAGTTTTCCACAATTAGCTTGTTGCAGATGATGCAGCAGTAACGAAACACACATCATGGTCTATTTTGGTGCTCTCAGAAGCTACACCTGCTGTGGGGTTATTGGGTAAGAAAGTTATGGAGATATACGTAATCCACCAGAAAGTATAAGCGTAATAGAAGGGAAAACTTGGAAATGCCTCATACCCAGGTAACGACAGTACCTGAAAGCAGAGCTAAACCTCATGTGCCCTTATTTCTGGGTTGATGCCATTTCACAAGGGGATTATTCATTATTTTTAATTCTATTTATGTATGTGCTCTCCCATTAACTTTAGTGGATTTTCCTATCTCCATTATTTGTCCTTCTTCTCTCATTAATTACTAATTCTCTCTTTCCTCCTCTTGTTTCTCAGCATTTTTTTCCCTTTCCCTTTTGGTCTTATCTTAAGAGGAGCACTATGCAGTACCACAGAAAATGGGAGACAATAGTAGAGGTGGCAGAGAACAAACTCCCTTACAGGAGGGATAATTTCCTTGATGCTTTTGTAGAAGTTCACATCTTGACCATTGCAGAAGGATCAGTATTGGTCTGGAAGGGGAAATCTGTGATTGATCAGATGCATCGAATCTTATCATAGCAGTGGTGCTGTCACTGCTTTCATTCCCAGTGACTCAGCTGGTTTTCTTTCCTTTGTTCAGACCTGCCCTTCCAGTTTAGGAGAGCTGCAAGTTGCTACCTGCAGGAAAGTCCCAAGGTTTGTTGTGAAACAAAGTTTTCCTGACAGTTAAATCCTCTTGCTTCTCCCACATTCAGTTCTCAGTGACTTCTCTGTGGTAGAAACAAAGGTGGACAAAAAAGTCATAGAGCACTTTCAGTCTGTTAGCTATGAAAATGTTAGTTTGTTTAAGTCTGAGCAAATACAAATAAAAAGCACATCTGTGGAAAACAGAGACCCCATTTCCTGCTAAAAACATAGGTGGAGAAGGCAAAGGAGAGCAAAGTTGTAACTGAGAGCTGAGCTAGACCAACACTTCAAATGCTATTGAAAAATCAGCTATATACAGCCTTATAGAGTATATAGCAAGTTATAAACCTGTATATACCTCATCTTATTTTACAGATTTTAAAAGAACTGAAGCCTCTAGTGTGGATTTTTCTGACTCAGAACATACCTGAAGTGGCTTTTCTCATCTACCTGCTTTACACGGTAATTCACCCAACTTACTTGCCCAATAACGAGGAGCAAGGCTGGAGGCCTCTTTATTGCTGCATGTTCTACCTCTTCAGGATCCACTTTCCAACACAGGAACCAGGCCAAAGTGCTCTTGAATAGATTAGTCAGAGGGAGAGGCTCTGTAAGTCTCTGCAACTGGCAAAATGTCCAGAATGATTAGGGAAAGATACCACAAAATCTTCCAGTAGAAGATACATAGCTCCTCAAAAATGCCTCCCCTCCTTCACAAGAGATCTGAAGTGGTGCCAGAGCATCTGACCATCTGCAGGGCCTCAAGTCATTATATTTGAAAGAAATTCTTAGTCAGCACCTCCATCCTGACTGTAGCCAAAACAAGACAATGTAAGCCCAACAAACCCCAGTGTTAGGCATTTTTTTGGCACTGTAATGGTGACAAAGCACTTACCACTAGGACACCCCAGTGCCTCCCACAGCACATATGAAAGGAGGTAAGGAAAAAGGGCAAGGGCAGGGCAGATTGTTCATCATGACAAGGGCTTGAATGCTGAGAACAGCCAGTGTTTTTCATACTTCACATAAATAATTTCCAGATACTGATAAAAGTCCATCCAAGTCCTTGGGGTTTTATTTATTAAAGGATGTAGTCAAATCAGGCTCTTACAATTACTCATGGGCCTGTTTGATCTGGCAAAGCACAGAAGGACTACACTCTGTCTTTGATGGCTATACTTGTACTGCAGTTAGGAAGAAAAGTACAGAGGGTGGCTTCTGATATAAGAATAACATAACAACTTGAAAGTAGCTCAGTCTCCTTCCTTTTTTGCATGATAATGAACACACAAGAGTGACCAGCAAATGAAGACATGGACGTGCAATGCAATACTTCTCTGTGCTAGATTTGTAATATAGTCACTTCTCCAAAACCTATTATTTTAGCACCTTGATTTGGGATACACTATTAGGCTTGCTAACATATCAAAGGAGTCAGAACTGGGTTTTTTTAAAATCTCATCCTGATAATCACTAACCCTGTTGGAGCAGTGATCCTTCTTCAATGCAGCAGATAGTTGCAGGATATAAATATTGTTGCTTTTAATTAAAATTTGCCATTTTCTCTGTGTCAGATCACAGGTGAGACAATTACAAATGTCATAAGCACAGTAATCAGGCCAGCAGGGAATGAAAACGGGATCATGAAGCTGTCCCCCCCAGACACACATGACAATAACAGTACAATGACAGCCAGGGAACATGACTCCATTCTATATTTTACAGTAGAAGCAAACTGAGATGTAAGATGAAGTCTGGTCTCCTTATCTCCAGCTTAATTGCTTGTTCAATTTGGGCACAATACCATCTTATATGACTTCAGTGATGCAGAGATCAAAAGGTATAATGCATTTAGCCTGTCAGTTTGCAGCCAGGGAATCGTCATCAGGAAAGCAAGATGATTTAAAAGTGAATGGGCTTTTTCCCCCCAGATACTATTTAGTGACTCCTTTCACAGATTTAGCAGTTGATTGCATTTTATGGCTTCAAGGTTTTGTGGCACTAGGTGTTGATTGCTGTATGTCTCTGTTTTCCTGCAGGTGATAAGAGAGTGGGGCAAAGGGAATTCTTATACCCTAGAAGCTGCTTTCATTACCGGCTCTTTCATTTCTGTTGCAATAAAATCTGTTTTGTTTTGGGCACTGATTCATGTCTACCGCAGCTTTGGGCAGGGGCTGAGAGAAAGAAGTAAGTACTTAAGAAGTTTAACTTTACTATGAAGATTAAGCAGAGCTTGTTGAGCCAGGAAAAGAGAAGTAATCACAACAAGGCAGATCCCTAATAATATCAGTCACTAGTGCAGCCTTAAAATTTACTGGTGTAACAAAGTTCAGAAGCTTGGATGAAATATATGTGATTTCTCCCTGAAGAAAACTGGTATGGTCAACCTATGCAAGAATTGCTGCTAACCAGAAAAAAACACCTGTGTGGAAAAATCTCTTCTATGTAAGATATATGTAATTTTTCTTCATCACACTGTAAAATTAACTGGCTTACAATAACAAAAAGAGAGATAGTAGAGTGACCTAGAGAGCCACTAATCTTAAACTACACAAACCTTTTACATGAAGGACATAAATACTGCTAGGCACTGGCTCTTGACTGACCTTCTTTATTCCCACAGTGTTTTCTTCCTATGGAAGGATTGACTCCTGAGCATCCCCCTCGTGTCCTAGCTGCAGCTCTTACAAAGTGAAATCGCAGGGGAAGGTCTGATCAAGTACTTGCATTTGGGATGTAAGACAATGGGTCTCTTTCACAGAGGTAGAGGAAGTTGCTCAGAAAAATGTCTATACATTTCTTGGTTCATACTGTGCTATGGAACTTTAACAGTGCAGCTGGTAACTTAGTTTAAAAAGCAAAGTGCTTTTGGGATATTAACAGTAATCCTCTCAATTCAGCGAGTTCTGCTGACAGGACAGTGCGTCTCACTCCTTGTTTTCCTGATGTTGCTTTGTAACCACAGGAGGTTCACAACATGCATGTGAGTAGAGACTGATGTTAATATAAATGCTGTTTTCTGGATATACACAAACATAATGAAAATAATTTGCACACCATCTTACAGACCTGAGTCTAGAAGTGGATTGTCCTACCATCATTTCTCAACTCAAATCTGTTGCTGAGCAGAAGTCAAGTCCCAAAGCTGCTTTGCTGGCAGCTGTATTCCCTGACTGCACAGCTGTGTTATGGCTTAACCCCAACAGAATGTCTGGGGCTCTTCTTCCTCATCTGACTTCAGAATACTTATTTTTCTTAAATCCCAACCACACTCAAAAACTATACAATGTAATCTCATGCCTCCCTATAGTGTATCTAACCAACATGCCATTTCATTCACCACTGTGACTGTTAAAATAAGCCTTTACTATT
This sequence comes from Psittacus erithacus, assembly GCA_009867235.2. Taxonomy (NCBI): domain Eukaryota; kingdom Metazoa; phylum Chordata; class Aves; order Psittaciformes; family Psittacidae; genus Psittacus; species Psittacus erithacus. The sequence continues at coordinate 93,155 of WYDI02027932.1, forward strand.
GTAATTTAAAAGTTTGGTATTTTATTCATTTGAACCTTTAGCTACTTACTGGCTGTCTATTTTTTAATAAAGTATAAGCACAGTTTGCACATGGATAATTATTTCTCCTATTAACAGCATGAGTTCAGTGGGAAGCCTGTTTACAAGCTGTGTATGGAAGAGGATGGAACAGCAATTGACATTGCACATTGCCATCACATTCCTCTTCACATACATCTTTAATTTGCAGATACCTGTACACTGCAAAAAAGTAGTTCAAATAGTTGATTGCAGTTTATTAAGGAAATTTACAAGGATTATCTCAAAATTTCTATTAAGAAAGTATTTGTCTTATCCTTGTCTTCTAAACCTGAAACAGATCTACTTTATAGATAGCACAGTGGAGGTGTGAAGAGGTTAAATGTCTGTGGTCAGGCTGCACACTGCTGATGTCAAGAGAAAGCACCAGCTGATGACTGTGACTTCATTCCACACATCAAAATGTCACTATGAATTGTAACTGAAATGAAGGAATGCAATTAAAAGTATATTTAGTCCTTTTCCAAAACAAGTAAATGTGTCTTCCCTAGAGCAAGACCAGTAAGGGAACACTTTGATCTTGTAGTAAACCTTTATTTGGCCAAAATTAGCTGAAGAAAGCAAGGTTGTGCTATGCTTTTTATCTTCATAGTAAAGAGATGGCGGAAACAATCGTATCATTAAAAGGAAAAAGGTTGAGATTACATTCAAATATTTGTCTCCTCAAAAGCAGAAATGGATTGTTATATCTTGAAGAATTAACCTTCATATTTTCACAGAAAAGTACTCTTACTCATGACTAAAGCCTTGTTTAGTTCCTGTGGAAAATCTGCCTGTTTTCACAAGGTCCTGAAGTTAACACCTCTGTAGATAAGAGCTACGAGGCTCAATCATAGAATCACAGAATAGTTACGGTTGGAAAGGACCTTAAGATCATCTAGTTTCAACCCCCCTGCCATGGGCAGGGACACCTCCCACTAAGCCATGTCACCCAAGGCTCTGTCCAACCTGGCCTTGAACATTGCCAGAGATGGAGCATTCACAGCTTCCCTGGCCAATCCATTCCAATCTGTGAAAGTTTCCTGATACAAAACCCTGTCATAACCTGCAGACAGTATCTTTGGCCTACTCTAAATTAAAGCACTTGATTTTTTGTTCAGCCACTCTAATCCTAGATGTAGACAGTCATTAAACCAACTGGTTCAGCCAACCAACTTCACATTTTCTATTAAAATCAGAAGACTCATAAGAAGATGCAATCATAATCATTAGCCAGAAGTTTTCATGGAAGAAGTGTCTAGAACTTGGTCACAACATGCAGAGGCAAGGGTTACAGTGGGCATTTAAATTATGTTTTCAATCTTAAAATACTGGGCATCCAAATGATCAAAGATTACTGCAGATTACTGCCCTTACCTCTTTCTTTCCTCTTTTTTTTACTCTTGGGCCTTCAGAAAAGCAGTTAATATAGCCCAACTGGTTGTACAGAAGATTTGTTTCAGCTTGCACAGCAAATCCAGCTTTTATATTGAAACTTTGGAGAAAAGACTGGTATCAGACATGCACATTCAAAAAGCCTTAGGTGTATTCCTAGAAAACAAAAGCTACTGTCCCATGAGACAACGTACCAACCCCCCTACTCTGGACATTTCCCTTCCAAGCAAGTAATTACCTCATTTTATACTCTTAACAGTCAAAGTGCTGCTTTACAAATCCAACTTTACAAAAAGATTTTATTGAAAGGATTGAAAAATATTTGTTTTCAACAATATTTAAAACAAGTTTTCAAAGCATTAACAATATGTAACAGGATTTTTACCTCTTTTAAAAAATTCAGTACACTGCTTTATTTTACACTACATCAGTTGTTAATAACTTCTGAAACTCTCTAGTAAAGAATAACTTTTTAAAGGGAAGAAACACCAAATTAGTTTCCCAGCTTTCATTTTGACCCTTTGTAGACTGGAAAGATTTGCAGGCATAGTGACAGTTACAAACCCTTAGAAACACAGCTCTTAATCAGCAAACCCCTATGTTACCAGTACAGTTTAAACAAGTTACTTTGAGTAAGCTACATCTGCAAAATGAACTTTTATTGACAATACAACCAAGTCCACATTACAGTTGTTTTTTTTTTTTCTGGTTGTGCTATGGTTTGCACAGACGTTACTCACACTTTAAGCAGTTAAATATGCACAACTTGGGTGCTGTTTAAACCCCACTAGCCTGCTTGTGAGCTGCTGGTTTGCAGATTAAAGGTCTCAAAAAGGGACTTTGTACAGTTAGTTGATAAATTTGTAATGTACTAACACAATTTGAGTTGTGTTTTGATATAAAGCAGCTAGTACAATTATGATCAACACAGCTTTTTGAAGAAAAAGCAAAGACTAAAGTCATTGTGTGACTTTCTTTCCTTTAGTGGGCGACCGTAGCTCTCTACTTGGCGGATCAATGATCCAAATAACGTTGCCATCAAGCAGGAATAGTTGTACAAGCAAAACTGCAGAAGCCTCAAAGCCAGTGATGCAATTGCAGTACATGATAAATTTAAAGACAACTCCTAATCTAGATCTAATCTAGAGAAAGTAGTTAGGTAAGTTGTGATTACAGATTTCATGAACTATGCACTCTGAAAATCAAAGTTCAGCAATTTAGTCAATAATAGCTTTACGATTATAAAAAGCATAAATAAAAAGTGCTGAATATAATTTTATCTTTAAAAAAATACTAGATAAGGCTCATTAACCATTTCGCCTCACCTCCACAAAATGATTTCCACTTCCTAGCGTGCCTGCTATCCCACTTAACAATACCTTTACCTAGCCACCATACCCTGTTCCTTTTCTCAATTATTGCATGTTTAAATAAAATAGTTTCAAAGCAAAAGTCTGACACTTCCATAGTTCAAAAAGTAAACAGTTATTTAATAACTGAATACGTTACCTAGGAAACCCGTAAGCAGCTTCAAAACAGTGATAATTACTGCAGATCCAAGTGAAAGAGAAATCCCAAAAGCTATCTGGACACTCTCCAAGATAGCACAAAATTCATCTATTTAGACCAAATCAAACCAATATTCTATTTTACAAAATTTACAAACTGAGTATTAATTTATGTTAATACATTTTTCATTGTGATTCATATCATTAATGGAGAGTTTGTTTCTCTTTTATGGAAAAGTGCTCTCACCTGGATTTAGTAAAATCAGGCAAACTGGGGCAGCATTCAAAATGGAAGAGACATTATTTAAACCATCAGAGGACAGCAGGTTAGGCAGAGTTTGGAAATTAATACATTTCCCATTACCACTTTGGACCACATAAACAACGTAAGACAATCATGAAAAGTTCTCACTCCACTTTTAAGGAAATCCCACCTCAATCAGTAAATTAATTCCTCCACAGTATTATGCCACAGGCTTAGATTTAACAGATAATGTCCATTCCTTTAATGACCAATGCAGCAAGACTTTGAAAATGCTGAAGTTTGAATAGTATGATCATAAGACTGCACTAACAGAGAACATAAATGTAAACATTATAGTTGGGTTTGATGTTTTTCATTTAAAGAACAGTACAAACCCTTTATTCCCAACTAGATTTTTTGTTGGGTTTTTTCTTTCATAAAAGCACATACAATAAAATATGTACATAGAGAAGTTAGAAACATTTGAAAGCATCTTATAAAAGTAAATATGAGACTTAGAATATCTTGAGTGTGCTGAAGGCACCGTTGCAACTCTGCTGGGAATGTGTCCTCTCATTTATCTACCTGCCTACCAATGCAGCATCCCTTTCTCTATTACTCAGCATCAAGAGCTGGAAGGTACCTATGGAAGTTCAGGGCATTCAGGGCCTAGTATAGGATATTCTTTATTCAAGACAGTAGTGGGACTAGACAATATAGTAAGTAACTGAAGTTCAGATTCTTCTTGAACACTTGGAAAATTGTTTTTTGTGACTTTATAGTCTCTAATGGTACTATGTATTCCAGAGAATCAAACAACAATGGTAAGAAAAAACAACACACTGATGGTTCCCATCAACAGGAACTGCAGAGCTATAAACCAGCTCAACTACAAGAATGGAGATCATTGTAATAATCAACTCAGTCCACACTAATGCTTGTCAATACTATTTGTGGGCAGCCCAGGGTCAAACACTGTTCAAATGGGAATAAGAAGCACATATGTATATATATTAAAAAAAAATACTTTTTTTTTACTTAACTAATTCCATCTATTAATAAAAAAAAAAAAAACATTCTTCATGGGTGTTTCTTCACAGTGTGTCACATTTGCAGGTAAGGAGAAAGTATTTTAAGCACTGTGTTGATGGGGAGCTGTTCTGGGCAAGATGTATTTAAGCTAACAAAGAGGAGCTTCTTTTTTCTCTTCAAGAAAATTTCTTAGAGCCTTTATATGCATAGCAGTCTCAAATAGAATTACAAATGTACCAAATGAAACAAAATATTTTAATGCCGCTTTTCCACTGCCACTTTTCTATTATGTATCTACATTCAGCGTACCACATTACTGGTAAGTTATAGGTTACAATCAAATCTACAAATGCAGTTGTCAATACCAATCAGAAAGAATCAATCTTCAGATTGTTCATTTGAAGGAAATTCACACTGGATTACAGCAATCAGAGCCTAATTTCTTCCATTTCTACTCTTGGTGGACAGGAGTAGCACAATAATTTCCAGCCATCAGCAGATTAGACAAATAGAAACTATAATCACTATATATGTCTGAGATGGTGACCACACTTCTTCGCCAAAAACCTTAAAATCCAAGCAAACAGAAGGGATACTGCCACTTTCCATTCCCATGAGTCTTGTTAGATGCAGACACTCAAAATTCTTCTTCAACAGCAAAGTTATTTTGCTTCTTCCGAACATTCCAGTGTAAACACTCAGCCAAGCTTTCAAACCAGTCACTCACAGGATCTCGGAAACAGATCGAAGGAAGGGGATAGCAAGAGGTAGTGATGCTAATACTGCAACAACACAGGAACACCCCAGTCAGTCAAGGGCAATCAAAGCATTTGTTCAAAAAATAATCTTCAAGTCACTCGCTAACAGTGCTAGGCTCAGCCAAGTTGGTAAAGCAGCAAGTTTCCATAATAAAGCAATAACTAAGCCTGCAGCCTCATCTAAAGAGCTTAAAATGGTTAACAGATGCACTGTGGACAGCATTCTTTGACACAGTGAGAATACTGAACCCACTCCATGACATCCTGCAGTCTCTTGCTGGTCTTTACACCAACAATACAGAGACAAAGGAAAAATGTATGTCACCACCTCGGCCTTTAAGTTTCAGCTAAAAGCAAGAGCACTAAGCCCAACACCTAACAAAGGGACAGAGCTCATGTTTAAATCCTTTCTAGTCTGATTTATAGATCTTTCAACATCAGATGAAAATACAAACAGCTCAAGATGGGGTGTCATGCCAGCTATACATTTTCCTTTCTAGCAACTTGTATGGACCAAGAACAAAAAGTCATCCCGAATAGCAAGTCTACAGTCACATCTCAGTTGCCTTAAATCACCTCCTATTAGGATAAGCCACCATATTTTGCACATAAAAACTGAGGAAACTTCACACACCGCATTCTGCTCACTCAAGGCAATAGCATCACAAGTGACCACAACCGTTCACTAAGTTCACACAGTTTAAGCCATGTGGCATTATTCAGAGCCACTGCTTACAATGCAACTCCTGTTGGTTTACACCTTATGTTAAATATATAGAATTTTCTAAAGACATCTCATCTTCCTTGCTAAGCATGCAATGTTTACATGCTTTTACCTTAAAACTTCACTTGCTTCCATAGGCAGATCTAAAAAACTTGTTGGAAATTAAATACTTTTAGTGCAGTTTCTGCTGTAAGAGGTGTTGGGGTTTATAAAAGCTTGTTCCTTCACTGTTAGCAACACTTTTGACATGTCAGGCAATGAGAGAAGTGCATGAATCATTATTTTATATACTCATAGAGAAATGCTACAATCAAAAAAAAAATGCTTGACCTGTCTCCATGGCATATTTCCTGCCTCTTCCTTCCATCAAATGAAACCCATGCTGTATTCCTGGCATCTGGGGAGAGCATAATCTGAAAAAGAGAAAAAGAACTAAACTTCAGGTCCAAACCCTATTTTTCAAGGGCAAGGAAAAAACAGCTCCTCGATCCTCTCTCCTGAGTGGAGAATTGACTTTCCATAACATTACAGTTGCACTGATACTTGTAATCTGTCCATAATAACTGTATAGTGACATGCCACACAAGTTCCAAACCTTAATTTTGTGTTTGGTGTATATATACGTAAGTTTTCTACACGCAATAAACCTCCTTTTATAAGCACAATGTCATAAACCAGAAAAACCTTTCAGTTACAGCCAGTGCACACTTCAATTCAGTTGCATGAGTTAATTTAGCATCTCTTTCAAGAAAAATAATAAAGTTCATCCAGAAAAGAACATTTTAATACACAGTGAATCCAAAACTGCCAAATTTAGGAATCTTTGCTCATATTTAATATACATTCCCTGGAATAGAAAAGAATTGATTAGTATGGGCCAGTAACACCCACTGACATGAAAGCAACTGCAGACAGAGCAGTGCCATGAATAAACAGTTGATTTATGTTGTAAAGCCCCAGTGCGCACTTATTTCTTAATGCTAATCTTCTAGCATCCCTAGAGGAGTGCTTCTAAGCACACTAGCTCTCTTTCAACTTAAATAGACTGAAGGCTTGTAACAGATACAAGCAGCAGCAAAGGTTTCTTTCTTACACATGGGTATTTGTTAAAAACACACATTAACTAAGTCCATTTCACATTTAGGTAATACATGCCTTTTTTCCTTCAAGACAGCGTTAAAATAATTAGTGAATTACAGATAACTCTACCAATATACTCAAAATCTGCAGTATTTGCTGTTTTAGCCATGAAAGTAGAATTCTTTATTCCCTTAAACACTGATTTACATACACTTTAGCTGAAATGACATAAAATTTTTAGCCAGCATGCTAATGCATGCCTTCCCATTTTGCAGAATGTTACACAACTACAGTCCAGTAGGAAGCAGCATGAAGTATTCTCCTAGTGGGTATATTATTTTAAACAAAGATGGATTCTTCAACCAGACTTGATCTGATCCTCCTACAAATGAAAGAATACGTGAGATACACGGCATTTCCTGACCTCTTCTGCTTTGATCTGGTGTTGAGGAATGGCTTGATGAGAAAGGGCATGGCTCTCTGGAGCAGTTGTACAAGCAGACCAAATGCTAGGCTGCAC